>JAQQSW010012537.1:0-12505 GCA_028646575.1 Pseudocheirus occidentalis
AGAGAGGAATTTATCAGGAGAAGGAGAGAGAGAGCAGGGTAAATTGTCTCATATAAAACAGCAAGAGAAAACTGTTACAATGGAAGGGAAGAGCAGGAAGGTGAAAGGGAATGGGACAAACTTATTCTCATTGAATTTGGCTTAAGGAAGGAATAACATTCACACTCAATTGAGTATCTTACCCTATAGGAAATAGGAAGGAAGGGGATAAGAATAGGGATGATAGAAGGGAGAGTAGATTAGGGGAGAGATAGAAGCAAACATTTTTGAAAAGGGATATGGTCAAAGGAGAAAACAGAATAAGTGCGGGGTGGGATAGGATGGAGGGAAATATAGTTAGTCTTCCACAATATAACTACTACAGAAATGATTTGGGTAACTACACATGTACGATCTATATTGAATTGCTTATCTTCCCAGTGGGAGCAAGTGAGGAGGGAAGAAGAAAAAAAAATCTGGAACTCAAAGTTTTAAAAACAAATGCTTAAAAAAAATTATTTTTTACATGCAACTGGGAAATAAGATATACAGGTAATAGGGTATAGAAATCCATCTTGCCCTAATACAGTGGTTCTCAACTTTCCTAATGCCACAATACTTTTAATATTCATATGTGGGTGTATCTGCATGTGGGCAGGCCTGACTAGAGACAGATAGAGGAAGCGTGTCTCAGTTCCTAAGACCATCAGAAATATGTGTTTTCCAATGGTCTTACGCAACCCCTGTGAAAGAGTCATTCAACCCCCAAAGGGGTCACAACCAACAGGTTGAGAACTACTGCCCTAATAGAAAGTTATGGGGGGTAATGGGGGAGGATATAAGAGAGAACAGATTGAGAGAAGGGGTATTCAATAGGCTTGCTATTTTGGGGTGTGTGGTAGGGGAAAGATGGGGAAAAAAATTGTCATTCTAAATCTTGTGGAAATGAATGCTGAAAACTACAAACAAATTAATTAATTTAAAAAAAAATAGAAGCTCCACCAAAGGTACATTACTGTGATTGTCCTCCCACCACACTTCTAATAACTACTATTCTCCTAGCTTGTCCTCTTTACAAATATGATAGACTTTCATGCAGTGACATTTCTCCTATTATTGGTGATTAGAAGCATTTTCTTTATATAGTCATAGATTTTTTTTATTTGAGTATTGTCTGCTCACATACTAATTATATTATTCACTGAGGAATAAATATTATCCCTATACATTTGTGTTGATTCTTTTTTATATCTTGGATAGTGGACCTTTCTCAATGATTCCATGTGGTGGTACTTTCCCAATAAAGGGCTTCCTTCCATTTATACTATATTTATGTTGTAAATGCTGATTTATATGTATGTGGTTCCTTCTTTCCCAAATGTAAGATATTTTAAGGCAGAGATTGTCTTTGCTTATTCTTTGCATCTCCAGTTCTGAACATATCATATAGCACGTAGCTCTGAATAAAATGCTCATTGACTGAATTTTCAGGAAAATTTGCTGCAGAAATTTTCTTAAGTTATTTCCCTACTAATTTTAACTGTGTTTATTTTGCTCGCACAGAAGCTTTTCAATTTTATGTAAAGAAAACTTTCTATTTCAACTTTATGATTTCATCTTTGTGAATCATCTTTTTTAAGTAACAATGCAATCACAAAGAAAATTGCATTTTATCAATAGCATTTTGCTTATATTAAAATAACTGTATAATTTGTTGCTGTTGATATTAATTTTAGTTTTTCTAACACTGAACTGGTCTGGCTTTCCTGGCATAAATCCATCTTGATTACAGTGAATATTTTTAAGATTTTGATCTAACCTCTTTTCTAACACTTTGTTCAACATTATGTGCCAATTTCCACTAAATATTGATCTACAGAGTTCTTTGTGGGCTTTTTAAGCTTCAGTACATAGTCAAATTTTGCAGATACCATTGAAAGCTGATAAATATGCATATTCTTCACAATGAACATTTGGAGGTTGGCAAAGGTCTATCATATCTAATTTCTTTCTAAAAATTTCCTTCAGATCTTTAACTTTTTTTTGGCTAAATTTATTTAAATCTGAAAGGGAACATTACAGTACCAAATGATTGTTGTTTTACAGTCTTGTTTCCCCCTGAATCCCAGACTTTCTGGTTGGTCATCATTTGTAGCATAATTCAGGTTGACCATACTGCTGACCCCTGGAAATCTTCATATCATGTTCCTATGCTGCAATGTCCACCTCTCATCTCACAAACCTGATACTATCTTGAGTTACTGGGCTTCTAACTGCTACAATTTCATCAAGAATTATTCTGATACCCATATTAATATTTCTTGGCCATCTTCAACGCATATTACCATTCTACAACTACAATGGACTATTCATCAAACAAGTTCTCTCCCTGGAACCTCAGGCTTCTGATCACAGAAGGCACCATTTCTAGACTGATATATGACCTTCATGACATGCTGCAGTCCATATGTAGCATTTCCTGCTCCTCTTGCTTCCCACATCTACTTCTGAGATCAATAATCAAATCAACATAAACATTCTAGGGAAAGATATATCAACTAATTGCTCTATGACTCCAATCACCATCCCTGTGACTTCCCTGAATGAAATATCCCACACACCTTTTCATCTTTATATATTTTCTTCCCCCATCGGAAGGTAAACTCTTTGAGAGTGTAATGGTAATTAATTTACCAGGTACTTGGCCCTTAAAAACTAGGGGCTAAGTACCTCTGGGAAAGAAACAGAAGGTGTGAACTCTGCTGTTGCTGACATAACTGGAAGTGGTTGGCTGAGACAGGAAGCCAATGTGTGTGTATTTAAGAAGAGCTCCAGAGGACAGACAGCCAGAATAAAGAATTTTTACTCCTGGTAGAGGAAGCAGATTTGTTTCAGTATCTGGGAGGTGAGCTGCTACTGGACTGAAAACTTTGAGTTGGAGTTTTCTATGGGACCAGAATCTGGTGAAGGCTGAAGTGGCTGTTGCTTCCTGGAAGGCTAAAGTGGCTGTTGCCTTCTAGAAGGCAGAAGTGGCTGCTGCCACTTGGAAGGCTGAGATTTCTTCTGGGTTCTAGGGCAAGCTGAACTGCTGGAGGACTGAAGAAGTATGACAAGGAGTTTGTGGCTTGGTTGATCCTTGAGTTCCTAGCAACAGAAGTTGTGAAGGTTCTGAGATGTGCTGGATCCTGGGAACTTCAGTGTGTAGCAAAAAAGGCCCAGAAGACTAGATGAGATCCTGAGAGCTGTCTGTCTCTGAATCCTGTGACTATTTGGTGGATTTGGGTAGGAACTGGGACCATGGAAGGGGATCCAGGGAATCTGAGAGACCATCCTGAGTCAAGATGAAGAAAAGGCCTCTCCTTGGATACTGAACATGTGATAAAACGGAAGTTTACCAGACACTGAGGGGTGGAGGGATTGTGTAATTTTCTAATGACTGTATTTAGTGATTACTAATACTTAGCAATTGTGACTCTGGATAAGTGACTGATTAAGTTAATCTATAATTGCCCCATGAGTAGAAGATTGATTATTGTATTGTGATATGACTGAATGACTGAGTGAGGAGGCAAACCTCCTTAGGGAAACCAGATGATTCTTCTTTTGTTCTTTGTTCTTACTACTGTGGCTAATTTGGTGAAAATTATGTGGCCATTCTAATGTTAAGCTGTTGTGAACAATATATTGTGATTTTCTGTGATAAGATGTAATGTTGTGAATATTATATTATGATTTGTTGTGAATGTTTGCCTTGATTTGTTATGGAATAAATGGATAGTTCACCATACTGTGTAATCAGAACCTTAAAAGCTGTTCACAGTAGCATTCTTTTGGGAAGCTTGTGCATAGCATTACATAGAGTCATGACTGTTGTTCTTTGAATTTCCTTTTTCTAATTCAATTTTATTTTTAATCAATAACAATCCATCACTTCCCCCCTTCCCCAATTAAAAAAACAGAAAAACCAAACCTCTATAATAAATATGTATAATTTAAACAAAACAAATTCCCATATTGGCCATATCCATCTTAGGGAGAGGGAGAGATGAAGAAGGGAACATCAAATCTTTTTAAATGATTGTTAAAATTTGTTTTGACATATATATACGTTGTTGTTGCTTTTTTGGAGGGGGGAGGACCAGGCAATTGAGATTAAGTGACTTGCTCAAGGTCACATGGCTAGTAAGTATTAAGTGTCTGAGGCCAGATTTGAATTCAGGTCCTCCTGACTCCAGGGCCAGTGCTCTATTCACTGCACTACCTAACCACCCCATGTTTTGACACATAATTGGAAAAAATAAAATATTATTTAAAATTAATGGAATTACTTTCAGTCTTCTATCTGATTTGAATCCCTCTATGCCCCCTGATGATTACAGAATTCAGAGAGGGCACATGCATCCCATCCTCCTATTAGAGTATAAACAGTTTGATCTTGTTGAGTCCTTTATGATTTTGCTCATTTTTTATATTTTTGTCTTTCTTGATTCCTGTGTATGTACTTCAAAATTTCTATGCATCTCTGATCATTTCATTAGGAATGCTTGGAAAATCCTCTATTTCAGTAAAGGTCCATTTTTTCCCCCTATAGGATTATATGCAATTTTGCTAGGTAAATTATTCTTGATCACATGTCTAAATCTTTTGCCTCCTGAAATATCATATTTCAAGCTTTCCACTTCTTTATAATGGTGTCTACTAAATACTCTGTGATTCTGACTATGGCTACTCAGTACTTTAATTTTTTTTTTCTTTCTTTCATTTCATTTTTTTCTTTGACCTCAAAGCTCTGTGTTTTGGTTATAATGTTCCTGAAAGTTTTTATTTGAGGGTTTCTTTCAGAAGGTAACTGGTAGATTCTATTTCTACTTTTAACCCTTGTCCCGAAAGACTTGGGCAGTTTTCTTTTATGCTTTCTTGAAAAATTATTTCTAGGCTCTTTATTTTTTTGGTATTGGCTTTCAGGTAGTTTGATGATTCTTAAATCATCTCTTGACCTGTTTTCAAGGTCAATTACTTTTGCTTTAAGGTATCTTACAATTTCTTCTCTTATTTTAGTCTTTTGATTTTATTTAATATTCCTTGATGTCTCATAGAATCATTAGCGTCTATTTGATTCATTCTAATTTTCAGGGAGTTTGCTGTTCAGGTAAGCTTTTGTGTATACTTCCTGTGGCAATCTATTAATTTCCTCTCCAGTTCTTTCTTCCATAGCTTTCATTCTTCTGTTTCCCCCCTTACAGTCTCTTCTCACTTCTAAAAATATTTTTTAACTTAAAAAAAAAAACAAAAACTCTTGCTTCATCTCTTTTGAGAATTCTAGTTGAACTTGTGACCAAGCTTTATTTTTCTTTGAGGTTTTGTTTGTGAATGTTTTGGAGTCACTCTCTCCCTCTGAGTTTGTGTCATAATCAACTTGTTACCATAAGGGTATTTTTTTTAAGATGAAGTTTTGGTGGTGGTGGTAGTGGTGTTTCTTTGCTCATTCTTCCAGGCTATTTCCTCACTGCAGAATTTATGTTAAGGTCAGGTTCAACATACTTCTGGAAGATATGACCGGTCTAGTCTTGCTGATGTGTTCTTAGGTATTGAGTACTGTTATTCCAGGATTTCAAAGGACAGCTCAGGCTGGGGATCTGCAGGTTTTCAGTATTCCCAAAATAGCATGACCCAGGGCAAAGTCTGATTTACACCTCTCCCTCATCTGAACTGAAGGTTTTGACATTAATTTGGGTCTGACCAACAAATTCATAGGTTTGCTCTGGCTGAAGTTAAAGACTCATCCACTAACAGCTACCTGAATCCATCAGCTTCTTCAAAGTGAGAGAACTGCAGGCTCAACTTTGATCTAGGAGTCATGCCTTGGTTAAAATTATTTCTCTACAGGCTTCAGCCTGGGCTGGATGCTGGAACTGAGACCCTACTCCACTTTGCTCTTGGAATCTGAGGTACACTGCTGCTTCTTGCATACTTCTAGCTCAGTACACAGGATAGGACGAGGCTAGTACCCCTGCTCATCCTGTACTACCACTTCAAGTTTCAGTTTTCCTTCGTAATCCAATGTTATTCCCTACCCTACTCTTCAATTTAGTGACACTGGCCTCCATACTTTCTTCAAACAAGATATTCCATTTCTTTACTCCAAATTTTTACTGGCTATTTCTCATGCCTGAAACCCTCTCCCTTTTCATCTCTGCCTCTGGGCTCTTATGGCTTCTTTCAAATCCTGACTAAAGTCCCACTGCTTCTGCAAGAAGCCTTTCCCAGTGCCTTACTTCCAAAATTATCTTCAATTTATGCTATATGTTGTTTGAAAATAATTATTTGTATGTTGTCTCTCCTCATTAGATTGGGAATTCCTTGGGAACTGGGAACGTTTTTGCCTTTCTTTGTATTTCCAGCATTTAGCACAACAGACAAGTGTATGCTTAGTATACAGCAGGCACTTAATAAATGTTTGTTGTCTTGTATGCCAAAAATAGCATAAAAACATACTAAAGGTTTTGTACAACCAGAAAAAAGGTAGGCTGTTTAATTTTTTAAAACAGATGCACAAAATATGCTACACTGGCACCCTGAAGTAAGTAAAAGAAATGAGAGAAACGTCTACAATATTTGATGGAACTTCTCAGTGAGCTGGTTCAAAGTGAGAGAAGCATAGGATCAACTTGGTCTAGGACTGCATTGATTATCCATCTACATAGACTGGATTGAATGCTAAAACTAAGACTTTGTTCCACTCTATACGCCCACTATATATAAGCATACAGAAATTGTAGAGAATTGCACAGGATAGAAGGTATTGAGAGGATATGATCTGTATTAGAGAAGGGAATAACCATAAAGATTAAATCAAATCCATAGAACTAGAAGGGACATTAGAAATTTTCTCAGCCAGCTACTTCATTTTACAAAAAAGGATACTGAGGCCTAAGGGGTTCACATGATTTGCTAGGTGTAATCATACTAGGTATAAACAGAAGTATTAGGCATCTAAGTTAAGTGGATATATACTAAATTAAAATTCCAGTGACACAATCTTTGCCAAATGTCAGCTTAAGAGACATTTAATATTGGGTTAAAAGACTCTTGTAGGTTTTTTTTTTTGCTTTTTTTTTTTTGTAGGGTAGTTGGGGTTAAGCAACTTGCCCAAGGTCACATGGCTAGTTAAGTGTTAAGTGTCTGAGGCCAGATTTGAACTCAGATTCTACTGACTTCAGGGCTGGTGCTCTATTCACTGCGCCACCTAGCCACCCCAGTGACTCTTCCAGTTTTAAAATGAATAAAATCAGTCTTTTTTCCTGAGTCACCACATTTTCCACACATTCTTAATTTCTTGTACTTTCTTCCATTTCAGTTTCTCCTACAATTCATCCCAATTTATACTGAGGATTAATACATTTATATGTCCCAGAGACAGAAAGTTTTCGCTATAGCTAGCAATTCTCCCATACTACATATCTCAAATGTTGAAAATACTAGTAATGAGAAAGACTGATACAGCTGAGATTCTTAGTGCCTAAAGTATTTTAACCTTGTCAAACCATCTCAGGTCATTGTATCTGACAGCCTTGACAAGAGTAAGGACTATAATAGGTGGAAAGCAATTTGTTAACAGACCTAAATGGGTGGTAATCAGTAGTACAATACTACCACAAAGGGCACAGCTGTATCAATTTAGTGAATAATTAGGAAAATCCCTCAGGAATTAATACAGTTTCAAAAGATTTAATAAGCATTCATTCTGCACATAGTACATGTCCATAGTAATGCATGCTGAAATGTTAATTAAGTGGAAATACATACTCTTTCCAATCTCAAACAATCAAGAGGTACCTACTATTAAGTACCTACTATTTCCAGATACTCTGCTAAGTCACTGTGGATAAAAATACAAGAGAATGAAACAATCTCTACTCACCATTATATCTGAGCAAGAGATATTGTTCATCCATTTGATCTCTCCCATGTGGATGAACAGGCAAAACTCCTTTGATTACAGGTTTCTCCTAGAGGTTCAGCAGTAACTTGGGGCTTGATATAATCAACAGTGAAATAGGCAAAAAAAAAAGTATGTGGAAGCCCTCACTACTTGCTAAAAATCCCTCCTTTACTTCAACTTTGAACTGGATCTCTTCCATCCATAATACTTGGGTAAGCCTTCATCTCCTTGTTTTCTGTTATACTCTTACCAGATACTTATTAAAAGGAAGATCACTGAACAGTATGTGAAATAGTAAAGAAGTGGGCTACTGAATACGGTATGTGGAAGTCTGCCTGTTCTCTACTTATACACTCACTGAGGATATCCCCAATTTTGTGCATAGATGACTCTTGGATTAATTTTATTAAAATGAGAAGGAAAATTGAAAGGATTTGCAAAACTTATTAAAAATCACCTGTTTTGGGAGAAGCTTGGTGGTACAGTGGATAAAACACTGGTCCTGCAGTCAGGAGGACCAGAGTTCAAATCCAGTCTCAGATACTTGATACCTACTAGCTTCATGACCTTGGCTAAGTCACTTAACCCTGACTGCCTCTCCAAAAAAAAAACACTTGTTTTCCCCATTCATAATAGTGGAATCACCATACATGGACCCCTATCATAATTTCTGAAATGTTTGCAGAGTATGCAGAAACAGTACTAAAGCAAACAAAGAGAAAAGTAGCCAGATTGCATCAAGTATTAACTAGAAGACAACAGTGCTAGAGGCGATACAACTGTGAGGACTCTGGCATTTAAAGGAAGCAAACATACTATGCGCACGGGGGGGAAAGTATGAAACATTATTTTTTTTAAGAGAATAAGGAAGAACAACCTCCCCATTTATCTGACACTTTTCTTGGGGAAAAGGAAAAAAAAAAGATGAAGAAAAAGTGGTGTCAAATTTATGGCCCAACATTTTGGAGTGTAAGTTGAACCAGACAAACATGTAACTAGGAAATGTTTAACAAAATAAATAAAAATGCAATACAACATGTTAATTTATATTTATTATATTTAATAAGGCTTCAAGGATCCATTTCTATTTGATTTTGATGCTGCTGAACTAGAAAATAGCATAAATAGATAGATTGTTGAATGACCAGACTCAAATAGTAGTCATTTGGAATCCAGTGTAAATTTGCAGTAAAAGCTATCCAGTGAAGGATTAGGAGATCTGTGCTCAACCTTCTGCTTTTAACAGTTTTGTCAATTACTTGGATAAGGGCTTAGATATCATGCTCATAAAATTTGTAGGCAGCACTAAGTGATGAGGGATAGATAACACACCTGATGACAGATTTAGGATTCAAAAGAATGTTGACACACAAAAGCATGGGGCTAAATAAAGATAAATGTAAAGTCTGATTTGGATCTTTAAAAAACTGATGAGGTGTGAGATGCATGGTTAAAAAACAGTTTATCTAAAAGAAAAATATCTGGGGATTTCAGCAGACTGTCCATGTGAGTGATACAATGATACAGTGATACAATGGCCAAAAAAAAAAATCCTCAATTTATGAAGGATATAGATAAGCTGGACTATATCCAGAGGAGAGCTTCCAGGAGAGAGAAAGGCTCACATAAGGTCTAGCTGAAGGAATTGGAAATACCTAGCCTAAAGAGAAGACTCATGGAAAAAAAAGAAGAGACAAAATAGCTGTGTTCAGATATTGAAGGGGCTATATCCCTAGGACTTGTTCTGCTTAACCCAAGTGAGCATAACTAGAAACAAGGTATAAACTGCAAAGAGACAAATTTACGTTTGATGTGAAAAACAAAACAAAAACTTCCTAACAAACTTGGAAAAGTGGAATGAGAGACAGCGATTTCACCTTCAATCAAAGTCCTCAAACAAAGATTAATCACATGCCAGATATGTTGCAGTAAGGACTTACTATTCAGGTATGGGTTAGACTATATGACCTCTGAGACTCCTCCAAATTCTGTAATTTTAAGAGACAGTGAATGGTTTAATAATAACCAAAGGATATCATATGATATTCCAACAAAATTATCCCACTGATCAGTAATATACAGTATTTTCACTAGTATAACTAAAGAAATACAAATGCATCTTTTTTAATATATAGACTGTAGGAAATCTGGTAGTGGGGTTTAACATGATGGAAGTTAGGAGGTGAATTATCGTTATTATTGTTAATAATAATAATATCTTCTTTCACCACCTACCTTGTGGTCTTTCACTGTCCTGGAAGTTCTCTAGACGCTGTCCAGTTTACTTATCCTTCCTAAACTACTAAAACTTTTAAAAAGGGCAGTAAGATTTTTGGGACCCACTGTAAAATGCTTTAAGGTTTGCAAAGTGCTTGACATCTATACCCCACCTGATCCTCACAGAAACTGTAGTATGTTAGATTCTATTACTATTCTCATTTTACAAATGAAAAAACAAAAAAACTGAGGCCCAGGGTCAAAGGCGAATTATCTGAAGCAGAATTTGAACTTCCTAACTCCAAGTACTGAACTCCACCCATGCCGTACTTCACTGAACAGCCCAGGCTTTCAAAACTATTATCATCAACATTCAATTTAATAAACATTTATCAGGCGCCTCCTACAAACCAGCCACAGCAGATACAAAGAGAGCAAAAGTCAGTCTCTGGCCTCAAGGGGTTTACAATCTAAAGAGAGTGACTCCTCAGTGTCTGCATGACCTTCATACAGCTTTTATGGCTTGCAAAGCACTTTACAGACACTAGGGGCGCCAACACTACCGCCTGACCTAACAGGGGGAGTGCGGGGATACAATTTGATTGCTCTAGACGTGGAAGACCTAAGAGGCTAAGAGCCCAACTCTCTCCTCTAACGAAAGACGCTGAGGCCGTGTGAAGGATCCCCAGGTCCCTCCCCTAACAAACGGTGGACGCCGCTGGGCCTCTGCTTCTCCACGAACTGGAGAAAGTGGGGAAGGTTGGAAACGGGTGGGGGAGGGGAGGGATCGCCCTCCGTCACAGGGCAGAGCCTGGGTAGGAGATTCATTCACTTTGAATCTCGAAGGTGGCGCCGCACACCGCCCCTTCAAGCTTCACTCACCTCGCCCCCAAACTGTCACCAGTAACTTGCCTGACTTTGAACCCCTGGGTAATTTCTCCTGAGGTAGCCACACCCACAGCTAAGTATAAGGAAATGGGGGCGGGGAAGAGGTGCTGTGCTGGAGTTCTGGAGCATGCGCAAAGCTCTCACCAGCAATCATCTTCAACTCCCCTAGAGTTTCCCTGCCCTCACCTTCCCAGCCACGTGCTCAGAACAACCCAGCTCCTTCTCCAAAATCAAGAGGTTAGGTGTAGCCACCAGCCAGTCACTGTCACCCTCCCACTTTCCCTGCCTTCCTTTCCCAGGGAAGCTCAAGATGGCAGGTGTAGTCTGGAAATCAAAAATAAATGAAGTACTTAGACAAGGAAGCCCTCACCCCCTGAAGTCCACAGAAAAAAATACGGAACACAAAACAAGCTCTCTACCTGGAACTCTAGACTGTGGAGTTCAACCAGTGATTTCAAAAACAAAACTCTTGCCCAGGAAATTCAGGGAAGCAAAAAAACGCTAGTGCTTCCAGACATCCCTGACTTCTAATTATGTTATGGATGTAGTGAGCATTCTGATTTAGCAGAACTAGAAGAGACTCAAGTCATATAGTGAAACCCCCTTGTTTTACAGATGAGGAAAAAGGCCCAGCGAAGTGAAGAGACTTTTTAACTAAAGCCAAACAAGTGGCAGCACTGAAATTCATACCCAGATTCCCTTACTCCAAATTCAGCACTCTTCCCACTGTACTTTGGAACTGATCATTAGCAAACTGACTCAAGTGTGTGAAACTTTGAAAAGGTTTTTAAATACTTCTGAGAGAAAAAGATAGACATGGATGGATGAACTGTATAATATGCCAATAAAATGAATAGCCACAGGAGGAAGGAAACCAAGACTGCCAGGACCCAAAAGGAAAAGTCTAAGAGGAGATTGTAAATGGGAGTAAGAAGGTATTAATAGGATGTGACTGGCTTCATTTCCTACAGTAACATGTAGCAATTGATGCAATATCATGAAGTAATTCATCATCTTCCTACCTTCCTCCTTTCCCCATGATTCATATAACCACATATGCCCAAGGGAAATAGACTGAGAAAGCTTGTAAATCATATCTATTTTTTCAAGTCCTGGTTTCACCTCCATAATTACAATAATCTACTAGTTGGTCTCCCCACTTCCAGTTGCTCACCTCTATAAACCATATTCCACACAGCTATCAAATTGTTATTCTTTTGTTTCAGTCTTTTTTAAATTTGTTTTCTTGTTTACATCATTCATTTTCATGACATTTTTGAATTACAAACTTTCTCCCCGTCTTTCCCCTGCCCCAACCCTAAAACAGCAGTCCCACTGTAAAACCCCTCCCCTGCTCTGCTCTCTTACTTTCTGGTAGGGCAGGGAAGGTCTCACTATCCCAGCATCTGTATATCTTAATTCCTAGTTGCAGGTATTGGAGAACTTTAAATTCTAGATTCTTTCGATTCCTTCCTTGTC
>JAQQSW010012538.1:0-12505 GCA_028646575.1 Pseudocheirus occidentalis
TAATAACTGCTTTAATTTCCTTTTCACTGGTGGTAAATTCACCTGTTTCACTACTTACACTTTTTTTTTTTTTGCTTTTTGGAGGGCATTTGGGGTTAAGTGACTTGCCCAATGTCACACAGCTAGTTTTTTTGTGTGTGTGTGTTAAGTGTCTGAGGCCGGATTTGAACTCAGGTCCTCCTGACTCCAGGGCCGATGCTCTATTCACTGCGCCACCTAGCCGCCCCCCTGCTTGTCTTTTCTTACAGCAAAATAGTATTACATAACATTCATATATCACAACTTATTCAGCCATTCCCAATTGACAGGCATCCCTTTCATTCTTAACCATTTTGTGTCATGGTCCCCTTTAGCCATCTAAGAAGCCCTTCTCAGAATAATGCCTTTAAACTCATGGAGTAAAATGCATCCAATATTAAAGGAAACCATTAGTGAAATACAAGTATAAAACATATTCATATCTGATAAAATATGTTTGATCTAATATATATGAAATATTTAGAGACAGACGAAAGAGAGAGAGAGAGAGAGAGAGAGAGAGAGAGAGGGAGAGAGAGAGAGAGAAAGATAGAGAGAGAGAAACACAGAGAAGGAATTTAAAAGACCAAGGTTAAGAACCGCTGAAAATAATTAATGGTTAAAAAAAAAGGTAATGTGAGGCAGAGAAAAGAGAGGCATCAAAGGAACAGAAGCATCAGATGGAGCCATAGATCGAATTTTACAGTTTTTCCAGCCCTGGAGGATGTATGGCAGCTTCATGGTGAATAGTTTGTCACCATGGACTATGAATGCTTGAACATGACTGGTCTCAATAAAACACTGAGTAGAATTTAGCAGATTGTGCCTTCTGGATCTCACAGAATCAAAGGATCTTAGAGCTGGAAGGAACTTGAGAAGCCATTGGATCTTGAAGCACAAATCTCCAGCATCCCTGACCTAGCTAGTAATCATCCAACAACCTGGATTTATCTTTACATTTAAAAAGATTCAGATGTAGTGAGGCAATATTACATAGACAACTAGCAGGTGATCATAATGAAAACTGAGAGCCCTAATGGTGCTGAAGTCACAGGGTAATAGCGCTTTAGAGCTGGAAGAGAATGTAAAGACTATCAAGTCCACCCCCTATATTCGACAGATGAGAAAATTGAGCTTAATTTGATCACAAATCATAAATGGACAAGTAAGTTACATCTCTTCTTATTTTAAAAGGAGTAGAATTGGTTTTGAATATTTATTTAAGGAAAACCAAATGCCTGATGGATAGAAATTTACTCTTCTGATTAAAAAAATGATTTAAAAATGCCAGTGTTTGGCATATAGTAAACACTTAGTAAATGTATACTTGATTGGGTTTTTTTTTTTGATGATTCATTGAACTGAAGAATTTCAGAACTGGAAGGGCACTTAAATATGAGTTAGTTCTACCCCCTCCCCAACCCCATCATTTAACAACAACAACAAAAAAGATTTTGAGAATTGTAAATACCTGACTGGATTGGCCCCAAAGGGCAGAAGTGGGAACAATGGATGGAAGCTGAAGACAGGTACATTAAGGCTTGATATAAGAAAAAAGCTTTCCAACCATTATAACCATCCAAAAGCAGGATAGACTGTCTCAGGAGACAGTGAATTTCCCCTCTCTCCAAGTTTTTCAGTAAAGCCTGGATGTTCGTTTGCCAGGGTTGGCATAAGGGGATTTTCTTGGTCAGATATGAATTACACTTGATGACCCCTGTAATCCCCACACTGAGATTATACGAATTAATCAAATTGTGCCGTTTCCCACTTCCATTTAGTGACACAGAGAACCAGAACTCACAGTCCCTCTCCCAGTTCTGTGTCCCTTCCACTATATTACTCAACACACCATGCCTCTTTTTATACAAAATAAAGATTGAGAATTCATCCTCTGACAGCAGCAGGAAAGCTTGGAAGAATTATCATCAACATTTTTGAGGACTATGCAGAAGTAAAAACATGCTTTTCCTTTAGCAGAAACATCACTAAATACTATCCATTTGTCAAACCAGACAGTTACTGCTTCTTCTCACCAGGTTACCCATTTTAGGAGAAAAGAACAATAAAAATCTTCCCCCCCCCTTTGGAATAAATGAGTAGTTACTAGATTCAGATCAGTGATTCTCCTACCTTGTTTCTAAGGCTTTATTTTTTTCAGGTTGTCTACACTCAGAATCTTACTGCGCAGTTGAGAATTTAGCCTGGTTTATTGGGGTTTTTTGTTTGTTTGTTTGTTTTGGGGGCAATCAGGATTAAGTGACTTGTCCAGGTTCACACAGGTAGTAAGTCTTCAAGGTCATATTTGAACTCAGGTCCTTCAACACCATCTTCAAAAAAAAAGCAACATGGAGTAGGGGATATGACAGCTGACCTCCAAGTCAGAAAAATGTAAAATCAAGTTCTGCTTCTAATAAATCTTGACTGTGTGAACCTGGGCAAGTCACTTAACCTTTTAGTAACCCAGAGAATAGTAATCTAAGACTATACATTACAAATGAGAGTGAATCCATTGGTAGAGAAAGTTCCCCACCAGTCTAACTCCTCCCCCCTCCAAAAAAACAACAACCCAACCTCCACCATTTTAAGACAACTACAACATATATGAAAGTTTCTTTTATGAGAAGATTATTTGCTAGAAAGAAAGGACAGGAAGAAACCTTTTATGGGGAATGGTAAGGAGGAAGGAGAATGAAAATGTAACCCAGAGTTATCTTGTCAGTGCTATGGGCACTTACTTGTTCTTATAACAGAAATATTAAGGCGGTAAAAAAAAAATTGTGTTCCCCAAAGCTCAGTCCTGGGCCCTCCTTTCTCCTCCCTGTACACAATCTATTTCTGGGTAACCTCATCATCTACCATGGATTTAATTAGACTTCCAGATCTACCTGTCTAGGCCTAATCCTGAGTTTCAGTCCCACATCACCAACTGCCTACTGATCATTTCAAACTAGATGTCCCAGAGACACGTCAGACTCAACGTGCCCAAAATAGAACTCATTATCTTTCTTCCAGACTTCTCTATTTCTGTCAAAGTCACTGCCATTCTTCCACTCTCCTAGGTATATAACTTCAGCCCTATTCTGGACTCTTTGTTTTCCTTCACCCCACATAGCCAATTAGTTGCCAAATCTTGCCATCCCGCTTCCACATCTTTTGTATCCAGCTCCTTCTCTCATTCACATAGCCAAGCCTGCAGTGTGAGGCCTCATCACCTCTTACTTTGATTGATTGTCTTCTAACTCCAATTCCCCAATTGTCTCCATTCCCCAAGTTTCTTCCCACTCTGCTTCATCCTCTGTATAACCTCCAAAAGGATTTCCCTTGAACATACACCTGTCCATTTCACTTTCCTACTAAATAAATTCTAGAGGCTCCACAGTGCTTTTAGGATCAACTTCTCTGTTTAGCTTTTAAAGCCTTTTATAGTTTGGCCCCAACCCACCTTTCCTGCTTTATTGTACCTTACACCCACTCTTGTACTTTCCAGTCCTTCCTAAATGGCTTTTTCTTTGTTCATTGTACATGACATTTTATTTTCTGTGTTTTTTTCACTGGCTACTCCCCGTGACTAGAGTTCATTAGCTTATCACATCTGCCAAATAGAGTCTCACTCTTCCTTCAAGGTACAGCTCAAGTATGAGCTGCACAAAGTCTTTGCTGATCCCTCAGCTGCCTTACCTACAAAACTACCTTGTACTTATTCTCTTTATTTTTTATATATATGTATATATATATATGTATTACATATATATTTACATATGTACACACACTTATATATAGACACACATATACTTGTACATAGACATACACAGGCAAATGTGTGTGCATGTATCTAATACTTATATATTAGATATATGTACATATCTGTGTATAGTATGTTTATATATGCACATGTGTATATTTTTGTGCATGTTGTATGTATTTGTTGTTTTTCCATGTTAGAATATGAGCTCCTTTAAATCAGGTTTTTGAGAGGAGGAATTATTCCATTCTTTATGTTTGCATCCCTAGTGGTTAGCACAGTATACACTTAATAAATGTTTGCTTATTGATCACAAGAGAACTATCAATCACACATCACTCCCCTCCCCCTATTAATTCTCAGGCTCTATCTAGGAGTTATCTGTTAATCACTATTATCACTTACTGGCTCATATTTTCCCCTTCCCTATCCTCTGCCCTCTGACCATTTCTGTCTGGTAGATCTAGGCTGTTCACATTCCTTTAGATCTAAAGGACATGTTTTTTTTTAAAGCTTAATTATGTACTGGGTTTATTTCTTGACTTCCTTAGTACAGGTCCCTAAAGTGTTATATTTTGAGAAGATCCCCAATTTATCAGGTAGCCACCACAGAGAGGCAAGACACAATATAACTTTGAAACGCCAGGCATGTTTCAATCACTTTGAGTCACAGTGGTACAGGTTGTATGGTTTCCACAATCTACCAGAAGTATCTACTTTTCTTAAGATTAGTAAATGAGGATTCCTAGTCAGGCATCAACTATACCACCCAAGAAGCTATATTAAGATGCCCAAAACAACTGAATTAAGAATTGCAGGTCTGTGGTTCAGTACCGTGCAGGACTGAAGTGGTTTCAAGACAGTCAGGTCTAGAGCTTTGGGCAATGATGCTTGGAAGCCTGCCACCAACAAGCGCAGTAACCTGTTTGATGGCAGCTATCCTGCTCTGGGCTCAGTGGCAGACAGGAGGCTCATGGGGAGGCTCATGGGAAGCTCTTTTCTAGGCTTATATCAAAGTGAGCTATTTGAGTACCTCCATTGACCTAGAAATGTTGATCACTACTCCAATGACAAGCCAGTGTGTCCTAGTGAAAGTGGGCCCTGGTCCTAATGTAGCCTGATTTTATGGTCAGTCCAGCCAGTGGGATCAATGTACAATCAATATACTTGAGGTTGTTTGTGCCAATTTGCTAATATGTTGACACTGATGCCCGAAGTATTTCTAGGATCATAGAATTAAACATTTAAAGCTATAAGGAATCATTGAGTCCAAGTTCTTCATTTTACAGTTGAAAAAACGGAAACAGAGAGAGGTTGAGTGACTTGTCCATAGTCACACTGCTTGCAAATGTCTAACGTGGCACTTAAAACCAGGTCTTCCTAAATCCAGAACTAATAAATGTTTCTGGTTACCTTTCATTTGGAAAACAAGTCGCTATACAAGTTTGCCCTGAGCACCATCTAGTTAACATATTGGTATTTTATTTGCATTCTTAAAGTGAATAAAAAACATTAATTAAGTAGTTGCTATATGCAAAGGGAACGTTGGTGGCACAATGGATAGAGTATAGGAGCTGGAGTCAGGAACACTCATGTTCATGAGTTCAAATCTAGCTCCAGCCACTTACTAACTGTGTAAACCTGGTTCAGTTTCTTTGACTGTAAAATGAGCTGGAGAAGGAAATGGCAAACTAATTCAGTATCTCTGCCAAGAAAGCCCCAAATGTGTTCACAAAGGGTCAGACATGACTGAAAGGACTGAACAAAATCTACAAAGGATTGCACTAAGCACTGGGACTATAAACAGAAAAATAGAGACAGGTTTGTCTCTCAAAAAACTCATATTCTATTGAGGGAGACAACACATATAGGAGCTTTTAGTCGCAAGTCAGAGAGAAAATTCCCATAGTCCTTAGGATGCAGTGGCAAAGCAGATATCAATACCTCATCGTTAAAGTTATTTCTTACAAAATCCTACATTTTCTATTTTGAACCATATGATAGTGCCAAGGACTTAAGTGTCAAGTACTTTCTTTTCTGGATCTTCAGTTGCTGTGGTTGCTGAGGAGGCTGGGATTGCAGCATCTGAAAAAAAAAAAACAGTTGCCAGGTCACATCTCTAAAGGGGTTGACAGCTGTTAAATGATGCTGGAAGAAGGGCTGGTCTAGGGAAGGAGGCACTGAAATTCTCAGGGCTCTTGGGCTTACCTGCTCCCTTGGTGGTACTTGGTCAGTGGCAGGTATTAGTGGTTTTGAGGAAGGTGGTCCTTCGCTTATTATCCACAGTTATTTCTCCCCTCAATAATGGTTGTGGGGCCAGCTAGAACGATGGTTGATGATCTGGGGGTAGGTAGGGAAGACTGGCCCACTACTGCAGCCTCTCTCCTTTGTTGTCTGTGTTTCTTTCTCTTTTGTTTAATGGCTTAAAAAATCTTTTGTGCCTCTCTGCCCTTGGAAGGCCCTTTCCCTGATGAGGAGTGTGTCCTCAAGATCCTGAAAAATGTTATTCGGACCAGTTCCCCCAGAAATGTGTTGCTACTGTACATCATTCTGGGAATGAGACCAATCTCTGAAAAGTCTCCTTTCAAAGATAAAGTATCAGTTTTAAAAGAAAAAAAAAGCATTAACTTCACAAATTATCCCTCATTTTCTAAGAATGGCAACTTTCAACAGTGTTAATTAGATCTCTCTGTGCCATGATTGCCCTATAGCAGAAATGTCACAAAAGCTCACTGCTTTCTTTTTTCTGAATTGGCTTTAGACATCTGTAGCCCAGATAGAATCTGGGGACAAGGAGGAGAGGTACCGCATCCTTATTTAAGTTCCCACTTGCACTGGTAAATCAAGTCCATCTCTTCATCAGTTCTAGGAATATTCTCAGAGAGTTTAGGCGTTTTAACCTTTCATCATGGTGCATTCTCCCCAGTATCAATCACCAGTTATTAGCACCCTGATATTACTTGACAATTAATATAAATTAGCCTTTATGAAGGGATATTCCCTGAAAAGATAGAACCAGAACCAAAGTACAAAACAATCTTCTAAACCAAAGGTACACTCTCCCCTCTGTCACCCCAGTTCCTGAGGATAGTGGGCTCCCACTGAAGGGGGCTATTCACTCCACCAAGTTCATTTCTGAATAGACTCTGGACGAGTCACCCTCTGACTGTAGGAGATGGCATCTAGGCCATCAAGTTGATTCAATGCTTGGCTAGATCTTATGGTCCCTCTTCAGGGCTAGGCTGGTGCCTCACCAGGTGTAAGTGAGAGCAACATTTTTAAGCTTACAGACTCATAGCCTAGACTATTATATCTCCACTACTCTTTCATTTACATGTAGCAAGGAATAGAGACAATAGGGTGAAAAACAGCATCAGAGTTTTGCATCGAAGGGCCTCATGGCAGTGGCTACTGGAAAAATTAAAAGCCCAAGGCCTTTTTCTCCATAAGAGGCTTGTAGCATTTCCCTCTTCACTCCAGTACAGCCAGGAAGAAAAATTACTTTGTCTGGTTAGTGTTTTTTATATACATACTCATTTCCAGCTCAGCAGTGGATCCTAACGTCTCTCCATTTTGCATGCTCAGAATTTGGCTCACCAAACTTCCCCGTGGTGAATTGCATCAGGCAGAGTATACATTGTGTACCACTAAGGACTCCTTGTGTGCTTTTGCTGGCCAGTCCCCTCTCTCCCTTGTCTTGGATTAGTTACCAACAGCTACAAATGAGAGAAGTAGAACCACAAAGGCAGAGAATACTAGCAGAACCATTACACTGGGTGGGGAAAAGGATTGTTTTCCTGAAAAGGAAAAAGAAGACCTTTCCAAAAATCAACGTGAACCAGCAAGATGACCTCCCTACAATAATTATCCAAAGGTCTTTCTCTGATGTTCCAAAATCGTGTGATCCCATGATGCTTCTCTTAATGAGAAATGACAGACTCAATAGGAAATTGACAGTCTCAGATATAGCTGTGATTTTTTTTTTCACAATGTTTTGTCTTCTTGTTTAAACGCAAAAGATCTCCTTCTTGGTTAATTCTTTTCTGCAATCATTGACAGGTTAAAAAACCTGGTAGGTTTTAACCTACTAAATAACTTCTTGTTTTCTTTTAAAACTCTAAGAATTGGTTATCTGTGATGGGCTGGGAGATCTTTGCAGAAAAAAGGAAAGAAATGTCATCTTCTTTACTGATAATTAATTATATAATTGCACATTTTGCATTTCTAACACTTAATAATTGATTACTTACTGCTAATGTACTGTGGACTCTAGGCATGTATTTTTCAGTTGCTGAGCTAGAAAAGAAATGATTTTTCCCACCTACACTTAACTGGTTTTATAACTTTCATATTATTTATAGAGTTTTTGTTACATCTCCCTGTTGTACTAAAATACTCAGAATTCTGTTCATCAACAATTCAACAAAGATTGATTAATTCAGTTCAGCAAATATTAAGTACCTTCTATGTGTGAGCCTAGGTGCTGGGGGAAAAAATACCATGAAAATAGTGCCTGGCCTTCAAGAAGCTGACATTCTATCCATGACATAGTATGCTCACAGATAAATAGATACCAGGTGATTTGAAGGGGAGAGAGCACTACCAAGTTGTGGGGATGGGGAGGCAGGAGTATCAAGAGAGAAACCCAATCATTAGGAATGATACAGTCCCCTGAGTTCAGGTCACTGCACTAGTTGCTAAAGAGGATATGAATTTAGAGAAGCTTTCAGTACAATGGGAGTGGGAGCATAACCAATACATAGATTTGTTCATTCATTCATTCATTCATTCATTCAACAAACATTTATTAAATGCAAAGCCCTAGGCTACATGGTGGGGGAGATACAGAGTTTAGCATTTAGAATGCTACAGGATCTTTCATTTCCAGAGGATAAATTACTGCTTTTCCTTCCAATAAAAGTTCCAAAAATGTAAATTAGTAAATAGGACCCAAGACAATATGAAACTGCTCCTGAGGATCACTCAAATCTGCAACAAAGTTGTTAGTCAAAGAACTTTCAGGGAACTCATGATGAGAACTGGCCCTCTTTGTGTTCTGGTAAATACCTATGAGATCACTGAGTATTTTACATTAATACTTAATGCTTTTATATTGCAAAATGATTAGGAGGCAGCTCTGAGTGCCTAAGATGATGTGGGAATCATGAGGAGATTAGATGCATTGACCATGGGGTTCATTGATATAAAGAAATCCCAAAGAAGAATGCCCTTTCTAACAAAGTAGATTGGCACCTTCTCTGCAAGTTATGTAATTAGAAAGTCTCTGAAACCACCAAGAAGTTAATAGCCTTACCCAGGATCACACAGTCAGTATGCACCAGAGGTGAGATTTGAACTCAGGTTTTCCTGACTCCAAGAAGAGCTCTATCCCTTGCATCATGGTTGTCTCTCAGAGGCCTTAGCTATAGTCACAGCTTACATCTTGTAGCACTTTATGGTTATAAATCACTTTTATATACCATTATGTCTCTTTGTAAAGAGAGTGAAGAAGGTAACATAAAGGATTATCATCCTTATTTGATAAATAACAGGCCTTATTTTATAGGTAAGGAGTGATATTAGGTGGCCTTTAAAGTCTCCACCAACTAAGATTCTGCAAGTCTAGATTATGTTAGAGCCAAGACCTAAACACCCGGGCCTTCTGAAGACTCTACAATTGATTCCATTTTACCCAATTCATGGATAAGGTTAAGTGCTCAGTGGTTGTTAAATCGCTATGTTGATTCAGATTGTCTCATATGCCTTAATTTTTCTCTGTAAGTAAGGCAAGCCACCATATTTTTCTTCTTCTTTTTTTAATTAAACATTTTTTTTGGCAGGGGTGGTAGGGAGAGGCAATCAGGGTTAAGTGACTTGTCCAGGGTCACAAAGCTAGTAAGTGTCTGAGGCCAGCTTTGAACTCAGGTTCTGTTGACCAAGGCCAGTATTCTATCTACTGTACCCTAGCTCCCCTGTGAACTACTATTATCAAGCAACCTACTATTATTCCTAACATGGCTGGCCTATATTTTGAAGGCTACATGATTCAAACTGCTTTAGTATCTGAAATTCCCAGAATCATTTTTGTTCTTTTCAAGTTAAGGTAACTCTGAAAGTCTCTTACTGTGGTATAATTATCTTATTTGGAAGATTCGATTCAGCAAATATTAAGCACCTTCTTTGTGTGAGCCTAGGTGCTGGGAATCTAAATGCCACAAAAGTAATTCCTGGCCTTTAAGAAGCTCACATTCTATCCATGACATAATATGCTCACAGATAAATAAATACCATTAGCACATAAACCAGTTCATAGTAAATAGATACTAATTCCTTCACCAATGGAGCCAATGCAAGAATGAGCCATAAGGACAGTAGGTTTTGAATGGGGATGGAGTAAGGGGGAAGGAGAAAGGAAAGGTTTTCATTAGGGAATGAGATAATCAAGCACATGAGATAATCAAGATAGTAAAGCACTTTCCCAGTCTTAAAGCACTATAGTTATTATTATTGTTGTTATTGGCCTACAGTTTGGTAATGATTTCACTCTCTGAGTCTTCTGCTGTTCTCTTGCTAAGTTCTAGCAATCTTTTTAGAGCAAGACAAGGATGTACTGGTAAATGTTTAACAACCAGACTCTCCAGAAAAACAAGTCTGCACACATACTTTGAAGTTTAGTCTACATTCTTCAGCCTAGAAAATCAAAAGTAAACCAAGCCTCAATTTGTAGCTGTTGCTGATTTCTGAGATATAAATACTCATATTGAAAATTTAACAATGGGTTCTTGCAAAATGATTAGAGCTGGCTCCAACACACCCCTGATTATAGACCAAGCATGCAACAGGGAAAGGAGAAACTAGCTCAAGGCCTGCCATAGAGAGACCTAGTGCAACCAGGAAACACATATTGTGAGATTATAGCTAGGTTCTTAGAACAAAGAGTTGCCTAGAAAGTAGGCATGTGGTCGGGCTCTAAAGATGAAACTGAACTCCTTTATATGCTGCCTTAGGCTAACCTTGACTTTAATGTCTTTTTTTCCCCTTAATTAATTAGTTAATTAATTTGTTTATATCATTCATTTCCACAAGATTTTAAGTTACAAATTTTCTCCCCATCTTTCCCCCACCAGTACCCCCAAACAGCCATCCCATTGTATAGCCCCTCTGCTCTCTCTTATGACCTCCCCCATCGCCCTTCTGACTTTCCAGTAGGGCAAGACGGGTCTCTCTACCCCAGTGCCTGTATATCTTAATTCCCAGTTGCATGTAGTTAATAATAATTATTATTATTATATACATATATGTATATATTTAACATTTGATTATAGAACTTTAACTTCTAGATTCTTTCCCTTCCTCCTTCATCACCCACCCCCACTGGAAAGACAAGCAATTCAATACAGGCTGTGTGATCTTTGGGTATACCCTTCAAGGACAAAGGCTACAACCCATATGTGCTTTCTTACCCTGTACTATTCTTGTTTTTATCCTTTCATAAATCCTTGATAGTGGAGGTCCCCTCAATGTGCTATGTATCTGGGGTGAACCAGGACACTATGACCCTAACCCTGAATAGCTTTGATTAGCAAGTCTTCTCCTAAGTGGATTGACTTGAAATACAAATGGGGGCATGTCAGCAGGAGCATTATCCTCAGGTCTTACCTCATGAAGTTTAAGCTAGTTTTTCTTTAAAAATATTTAAATTGTTCTCCAGATTTAGTTAATTGGATCAGAGGACTAAGGTTCAAGTCCTTGATGGAGCTCCCCAGTGTCTTGAATGCAAAAGAGTCAATGAATGAAGAGGAACCTTTTGCTTCCTTAGGCATCTGACAGGCAGACCAACACAGAGAGAGGAAAGCTATGTCCTGCATCAATGACTGCTAACTTTTTGTTGTTGTGGGTAAATCAAACCTTATTTTGTTAACTGTTAAATCATTCTATGCATGTTTCACATCATCCCAGTTTTGAATATGACCTATCCAGAGCAACCCAGCCTATCCCATTCTTCTTGGGGAGGTGTAATGGTAATAGAATTTAAAGATCCCCTTGTATTGGCTTGGTTTTCAGTTGGGTGTTGAAACCCAGAGCTTGTGAATCCCACTTGTGGGATGGACTTGTTGATGTGAAGAGAGAGGGCTAAACTGGGAGGAGCTGGTGTTGTGGATTTAGAGAGAGGCACAAGCAGAGAGAAGGCCCAACCATTGGAGGCCAGAAGAATTTTGGGGGAGCAGTATCATGGAGGCAGAGTGAATGAGAGAGAAAGAGAGAGAGACAGAGACAGAGACAGAGACAGAGAGAGAGACAGAGACAGAGAGAGAGAGAGAGAGAGAGAGAAGGAGAAGAGAATTGCCAGGAGCCAGAGTTGCTGAGAGAGGACTGCTGAGGGCCAGTTGGAGGTGCTCAAGACTTTTGAGAACTGCCACCCAGAGCTGCCGAGGACTGAGGAGGCATGGCTGTAATATTGGTATTTTGTCTGTGTGTTTTGATGTTATTTTGCTAGATTCATCTGCTGGTGAAGGACAGTGCTGTTGTTGCAGAGGTCCTGGAATCTTCCTGTTGGTTCAGAAGCCCTGAAGAAGGATTTTTGTCTTGTATGTGTACAGAAATCCTTAAAGAGGGTCTTGCCGATGTTTTCAGGAGTTCTGGAACTGTTTTGCAGGCAGAGAGAGGACTGATGAGGACTCTGGCAATGTACATTGTGGCTTTGTTAAGCTTTATCTCCCCAGGAATAAAGATTGCTGAGAA
>JAQQSW010012539.1:0-12504 GCA_028646575.1 Pseudocheirus occidentalis
CCTCCTTGCCCTACCAGAAAGTAAGAGAGCAGAGCAGGGGAGGGGCTTTACAGTGGGATTGCTGTTTTAGGGTTGGGGCAGGGGAAAGATGGGGAGAAAATTTGTAATCCAAAAATGTCATGAAAATGAATGATGTAAATAACAAAACAAATTAAAAAATATATAAATAAAAAAGTCTCTCTTTTCAGAGCTCTATTTCAAGAAATCAAAAATGAAAACCACTCAGGACAGAAAGTAAATTGTCCCAGTTTTTTTTCTTTAAAGAAAAGTAATAATAAATAAATGGAGAAAAAATAGCAGCAATCTTCAACTTCTGTTTGAACTGGCAGATTTTGTCCCCAAAGGGCAATGATTACTACTCTTAGAAAACATGGTTAAGACAGTTAATACAAAATGTTCTCCTAAGAACCTAGCTAGCTCCTTCTTAATAATACAGTTTCCATGGGAGAAGTCAATTCAAATTTAGATCCCTGTAATTGTAGATAAGCACAAGTTTAAGACGTATGTTGGTCAGGTACCTGCTGGGGAAATCCTCCTCTCTGTGTAGAGACATGATGCAAAACCCTTGCTGTTGTTGTTTCTCCTTTGCCCTCCAAGAATACCAATAACATGACTAGGGTGATTACTTGAGAACGAATCGGGTATGAGTTGGGGAGTGAGTCATTAGCCTCCAGAGTGGCCTGTGAAGAAAGGGACACTTTGAAGATTTTGTCCAGAGTCTAGTCAAATGACTGTAAGCACAGAGGAAGTTAGGAAAGAGCTTTCACCATGACTTAGCTATTATCAGCAATACAATCCAAGACAATTCAAAAGGACTTGTGATGAAAAATGCTATCTACCTTCAGAGAAAGAACTGATGGAATCCCAATGCAGATCAAAGCATACCTTTTTTTTTTTAAAGCTTTTTCTTTTTTTTTGTCTGTGTTTTCTTTCACAACATGACATATGGAAATATGCTTTGCACTACTGTACATGTATAATCTATATCAAGTTACTTGCTTTCTCAGTGGGGGGGAAGGGAAGGAGGAAAGGAAAGAATTTGGAACTCAAAATTTTTAAAAATGAATGTTAAAAATTATTTCTACATGTAGTTGGAAAAAATGAAATATTTTAAAAAAGGAGATTTTACCCAGGATAGTTTCCCCATCTGCAAGTGAAGAGGTGATTCTCAGTTAAGCCCAGGTTCTAAATCATCTGGAAAACTTTGTATGGACCAGGCCCCCATCTGAAACAAGAGTCAGATTTACTTTACCTCTATCTTTTCTCTTCTTTATCCGTGTGAGCTGAGGAAGTTCATCTGAGCACTAAGTAAGGTACCTATTGAGTACTAAGAAAGCAGTAATCTTTGGAAAATTTTGTGAAATGGCTGTTGCTTGTTAAATCTGCAAAACTTTGCATTGGGGAAATAATTTTGATTTTTACTTATGCATGTGGGATTGTACAAGATAACACATTAACAATTTTAGGACTTTCCTATAGAACACTGGTCACCCAGAGTCCACAAAGGACTGTTTTATATTGGTGATTTGGATAGTATGCTTAAAAAGCAACCCCAGCCCTCATCCTTAATCTGGAAAATTTGCCTAAAAAATTTTTGGCTCTCCTTTTGTACCAGAGAAGAAGCCTGAATTATTATAGTATTAAAAGATAAAAATATATTGATATTATACGTATATTTTATGTATTTCTGAGTTTCTAGAAAATACAATTGGTGGTGGGCTTGAACTAAAGCCAGAGAAGAGAGTTCCCAACCCCTTCAGGGCACTGGAGAACCCAACAGATGTAAAGTATAGCAGGCCTGATCCTCGGACAGTGGGGTCAGAGTAAGCCATGCTCTTTTGGTCAGAACTTTTGGTCAAAGTTCTGAGGTTTGGGGAGCTAGGTGGCACAGCGAATAGAGCACCAGTCCTGAAGTCAGGAGGACCTGAGTTCAAATTTGATCTCAGACACTTTACATATTTACTAACTGTGTGACCTTGGGCAAGTCACTTAACCCCCCTGCCTTGGCCTTTCCCCTTCCCCCCAAAAAAAACTTTAAAAAAAAGTTCTGAGGTTCTTAAAAGCTGTTTTACCTCATATTATTTTTGTCATTGTAATAGTTTTGTTCATTTCACTCTACATCAATTCACATAATGTCTTCCAATGCTTCTCTGACTCATAATTTATATTTTCTTATGATGCAACAATACTTAATTATATTCATATACCACCATTTGTTCAGTTATTCTCCAATTATATTGCCAATGTGATACCTACAGTGGCTGCTATGAATATGTATGTGTATTTCCAGGTTTGAACTGCAAGATACAATAGACTCTATTCTTCTAAGACAAAATTAAGATATTTATGCATATACTAGAAAGAAAGCCAAATCCATCGCGGTAATAAAGAAGTTGGTACATGTTACCAATCCAGGAAGTACCGCCATCCCCAAGCCTTCCCTCCTTCAGGCCTCTCCACAAACAAGCTCCCTTAGGCAAAATACCCCTCTCTCACCCATGCTAGCTGCTCTGCCTCTCTCCGCCTCCTTCAGTTCGTTTATGTCTTTATAGGCTTGTTTGAAGCTGTCTCTTTTAAAATTTATTACAGCACACTAATAATTCCTTTTCATCATATTTGTTCAGCCATTCCCCAAATGGTGGGTGCTCCCCTGAATTTTGAATTCTCTGTTGCCACAAAAAGAAGACTTTTGCCTCTTTCTTTGATCACCTTGGGGTACATGCCTAGTAGTGATATCACTGGGTCAAAAGGTATACACATTTTAGTAGTTTTGTGGACATAATTCCAAATGGTGTCTGTACAATCATTTCACAACTCTGTTGATAACAGTCAGTTTGCCCATTTCCTCATTGACTCTCCAATGTTTGTTGTTTTCCTTTTTTGTCAACTTTGCTAAATCTGGTGTGATATAGAACCTCAAAGCTGCTTTAATCTTACATTTCTCCAGTTATTAGTGATTTGGATCATTTTTTATTACATTTATAGATAGGTAAAATTTCTTCCCTTGAGAACTTCCTGTTTATATCCTTTTAACTTATCAATTAGATAATGCTCTTGTTTTTGTATTCCACCCCCACCCAGATTTGGATCTGGAAAATCCACCTAAATTTTTTTGACCCTCCTTTCATACCAGAGAAGTCTGAATTATTATGTTATTAAAAAATAAAATATATTGATATCATATAATACTGTACATATTTTACGCATTTCTTAGTTTCTGAACTTTTTCTCTGTCATCTGCCAGTCTTCATGTGTCATCTGCAACTTTCACAAAACTCCCACAAAGTTCCTATTTAATTTCTTATGCTGACCTGTGATATATTGAAATTGCAGTGGGGAAAGTCACAAAGTGGAAGGTATAACTGTAGTTTTGATTCAATTCTTTATATGTCTTGGAAATAAGACCTTTCTCAGAGAAATCTGTTGCAAAGGTTCCCCCCTCCACCTCCTCCTGGTTAACTGTTTCCCTTCTAATCTTTTTCTGTACAAACCCCTTTACAATTTTTATATATTCCTAATTCTCTTATACTTTTTCCTTTCTTTGTTGCTGCTCCTCTCTTTACAAAGAAGAGGAGGCAAGGTAAAGGAATGTGCTCAGGATCAATGCTCTGGGTTTGATGTAAATAGCTTTTACTCCCCTACCCTTCTCTTCCCTCACACAGAGCCAAACACAAGATCTTACCTTTTTTTAAAAGCCCCTCTTCAATTTCTTTCTGTTGAACTTAGGGTTTGTTTTGCTTATAACTAATCCCTTCCTAGATCTGTTTTCCCTCTTATTGTCTCCTTTCCTTTCTCCCTGTTTCCTTATTGAATTGAACATATTTCTACACCAAACTCCATATGAAGTGTCTGTGTTTTTCTCTCCTTTAATCAGTTCATATGAAAGTGAAGTTCAAGTGGCACCTGACTTCTCCATCCCTTACTTGTACTTTGTACTTGCACCCTCTGATTATGTAACATGTTTCCCCCTTCTTCCTTTCCCTTTTCCTATTATATCCTTTCTTCTTTTAAAACAAATAATCAAAACATAACAAAGTAATTCACAGACCCTCCACATTAGTTAACTCTTTTCATGATCTCTGATGACATTATATTTCTTAAGGGAACAGTCCCCCACCCCCTTAGAATATAAGCACTTCATCCTTATAAAGTCTTTTCTGACTGTTTGCTTGTATTTATCTTTTTTCATATTTTTCTTTCTGTGTTTTTATTTAAAATTTTCTATTCACTTCTGGGCTTTTCATCAAGAAGGGATGAAAACTCTATTTCATTAAAGGACAAGTTTTTTTGTTTTTGTTCTTTTCTTCTGGAGGATTATATTTAGTTTTTCTGGATTGTAAGCCTATGGCTTTTGCCTTTTGGAATATCTTATTCCATGCTCTCCACTTCTTTATAGTGAGAGAAGCTAATATTATACAATTATATTAATAACTAATTATTAATTTGTGATTCACTCTTTTCCTTTCATTTCTATTAAGGCCCAAGTCCTGAAAAGGTCAGTCAGCCTCTGAAGATCATGACTGAGTGATGAGACTGTTCCTATCCCCAAAGTATGTGTGCTTGGTTAACTAGGTCAGGTCCCATCCAACCGGGAAACCTAATTTCTGTTTAAAGTATGAACAGAATCCAGTCTGGGCAAGCCTTTGCTAAGGGGAAGAACCCACTGTCCTTGATCCCCTTCATTAGAGTTTAGGACAACCCAGTTTATGAAGGAGAAAACTATCCAGAGAGGTCTAGATGGAAATAGCTTCTGCCCAAATGTTTTGAGGATGCTGAGTCTCATGATTACTATGATTCCTCAGCAGAAGAAGTTGAAGAATTTTAGCCTACCTTCTCATTAAATGTCCACCATTCAGAGCTGAGTTTCACTTGTCTGGGGACTTCCCTTTCAGAAGGCATTTAAGGTGATTCAGAGACTCCCTTTGAGTCTTTTGCTTACCTAGAGAAACCACTAATCCTCAATGTGTTGACTGCCTAGTCTAATTAATAGGCTATTAGTTACCCAGAAACTCCGTCTTTTGGGGTTTCCTTCCTTCACATAGTGGTAGCTGCCAAATCTTATATGATCCTAACTGTGGTTCCTTAGTACTTGGACTTTTTCTATCTTGCTATTTGCAACTATTATTATTATTATTTAACCCAGATTAACTACAATATTCCTGGGAGTTTTCATTTTGGTGTTTGGTTCAGTAGGCAACTGCTGAATTTTCTCTATTTTTACTTTACCTTCTGGTTCTCAAAGATCTGGAAGGTTTTCTTTAATGATTTCTTGAAATATGATATTCAGTCTCTTTTTCTGGTAATGGCTTTTAGATAGTCCAAGGATTCTTATATCCTCTTGGTATGTTTTTCAGATCAGTTTTCTATATGAAATTTAAAAAATGTTTCTGTCAACCTTTTGAATTTATTTTAATATTTCTTTTTGTATAATGAAGTCATTAACTTCTATTTGGTCCATTCTAATTTTCAGGAGTCTCTTACTTGGGTAGGGTTTTGTACATCTTGGCTGAGCTGTTAATTCTCTTTACAATTCTCTCTTCTATAGCTCTTATTTCTTTTCTAATTCTTTCTTCTATTGCTTCCATTTCATTTATAGTATCAGTTTTAACTCTTTAAAAGAAACTCACGCCATTTCTAATTGATAGGGGGATATGGGTGGGCCAAATCGTTTTCTCTTATAGGCTTTGTTTTACAGTTATTCTTCTCTTGTGGGTTTGTGTCTTGGACATCTATGGCATTATAATAATTTTGTATCTTGTTTGTTTTGTTTACTTTTAGCGATTTATTCTAGGTAATCTGATATTTCTGGTAGCTGAGAACTCTGAGAGTTAAATCTGGGATTCTGGCCCCTTAAGAGACCTCTGGATGGGGTCTTGGCTCCGAACTCAGTCTATGATCTGTTCTGGATAACCTCCTGTTCAATGCTCTGGGTACTACTGGACTGGAGGGTGGGTGCTGAATAATAGATCAGCTCTGGGCAACCCACATTGCTGGCCTAGCTGAGAGCTTTAGGCAATGAGTTCCTGAGATTCAGGCTCCTTTGAGAGATCTGGTACTGCTAGCCCAGGGCTAGGTCTGTGGTAAGTTCTGGTCAGGTCCAGCCAGGAGATGCCATAGCACACAGAGCGGGGGACTTAGAGTCAACAGGACTTGAGTTCAAATACAGCCTCAGACACTAACTAGCTATGTGATCCCAAGCAAGTTATTTAACCCTGTATGCCTCATTTTCCTTATCTGTAAAATGAGCTGGAGAAGGAAATACAAACTACTCCAGTATCTTTGTCAAGAAAACGCCAAACAAGGTCATGAAGAGTTGACATGGCTGAAACAACTGAACAACAGCAAAAGCTCTGGGCATCCCCGTACTGATGGCCAAACTCAGGGTTGTAGGAACTAGGCCCATGATCCCAGCCCATCCCTACTGCACAGCTCCTCTGGCATAGGTTACTTGCCTATGGTTTGCATTTGTGATCCTGGGCAAGGAAAATGATTTCTCCTTTGATTTCCCAATCATTACTCAGTCTTGCATTCTTCTGGAGCACTTGTGGGGGTGGGGGTGCACTGTATTGCTTCTTCTTACTCTTGCTTTCTTGGCCTGTTGACACTGCAGAGATTTCTCAATATTTGGAATGGATCCAGAGAAGTTTGGCTTTGCTGGTTCTCTTGCGCCTGAAGAATAGAAAGACTAGTTGAGGGAAAAGCTTGGTGGGGGATCAGAAAGCTTTTTTACTACAAGATTAGGACTTGGGGAGCAGCTCATAGCATATACCTCACTAACTCCTAGTATTTTTGAGAGCAGTCATGGAAGATTTCCTGTCTGTGATAGAAGATCTCAGAAATCATCTGAAAGAATTGTGGGTCAATATAGCAGTCAGTTCATGCGCAGCTATAGCAGTCCTTACTTAAATCCAAATTCATGAGCAAATCAAGACATCACCCTCACGATGTCATTAGTCCTCTTGAGAATGAAGAAGCACCACCACTGCCTATGGTGGTGTGAAAGAAGCCTGGGAACACCTGAATATGATATGCATAGACCGAATAAGGACTTTAAACAAGAGAATTTAAATGAACCAAGAGTTCAAGATGCCATGGGCTGCTTTCCAGGTAGACATTAGTTCTGAGTTTTGAATTTATGTCATGGATACTACCAGACTGCAGTGCTTTCCCTCTGTCAATTATTTCCTATTTATCTTACATGTAACTTGCTTTGTATATATTTGTTTGCATGTTTTCTACTCCATTGGACTGTAGTCTTCTCAAGGGCAGGGACTATCTTCTGACTCTTTTGTGGCCCCAGTGCTTAGCACAGTGTCTGACACATAGTAGGTGCTTCATAAGTGTTAATTTATTGAGATTATGATGGCAGAAAAAGATGAAGAGAAGAGTATTCATCTGCCCAGCTGGGTTCATTCATTCATTCATTCATTCATTCATTCATTCATTCATTCATTCGTTTGTTCATTTATTTATCACTTTGAGTATATGCCCCAAGATTACTCTTGGACACTTCCTACCACTCTCCTTTCCTTATAAAAGAATTCTGAATGTAAATACTAAAGGGAAGAAATGAATTTCTATATGCACAGCAACACACAAAAATTCTATATTCAACTGTGAATCTCCATTTTATGGCATTTGCTTTTTTTCCCCCCTAAGGACATCACATATTCTACAAGTCACTTTCAAAGCTGTACCCCTTGTCTATGTGCCCTTTTGAATTTTCTTATATTATTTACTGCATGTTAAAAAATGTTGCTGTGACCCTCTTTTTTGGAGGGTCGTCACAATAACTACCTATTCCCAAAATTCTCCTCCTCCAATAAAATTTGAGAGAAAGAAGATAAAAAAAAACCCTTTTGTAACAAATAAGCATAGTTAACCAAAATAAAACTGAAGAGTGACCATGTCAAAAAATACATATCTTTGCATCTTGTATCCATCATCTTTCTGACAGGAGGTGGATAAAATGTTTCTCCATAGGCACTTGAGAGATATGATAAGTAAATGCATTGATCAGACATTTTAAGTCTCTCAAAATTATTTTTCTTTACAATGTTTCTGTCCTTTTATAAATTGGTCTTGTTCTGCTCATTTCATTCTTCATCAGGATTCTATCCAGGATTCTCTGAAATCATCTCTTTTTATCATTTCTTATGATGCAGTAATATTCCATTTCATTCTTTCACATACCACAAATTTGTAAAGCCATTCTTCAACCATCCAAGAGGCAATCTGAGGCACTCACTTAGGTTCTAGTTCTTTTCTCCAACTGCCCGCCCCCCAACTCCCATGTATTGCTCTCTTCAGGATCAAGAAGTTTGTTTTGCTTGGGATGATTTCTGATATTACTCTTCTTCCTGCCCAACCTTTCATATACTCTGCTTATTTCCCTATTTAATTTTATGTATTTTTTTTACACCAAATGATGTGTGTATTTAACCCTTCTTTATCCGTTTGAGATAAGAGGTTTATCTGATGCTCACTCACCCCTTTCTCCATGTTTGTATACTCTTGTCATATACTCTCTAATCAAGAGAAGTAGCAAGTTTCATTTCTCTTTCTCCTTCTCACACTAGTATACTTATTCTTTTCCCCTCTCTTCTTTTTTCTCCTCTTCAAACCCTCAAAAAACAACTAACCCCAGGACCTCTTTTTCTTAAGGAATTCCCTCAATATCTGCTGTGGCCAGCGCAGTCTAGGCCTAGCTACCAGCTGAGGAAAATAGAGAGAGAGAGTGAGAAAAGCTTATAGCTGAATTAAAGGAAAGAGACAGAGAGATGGGGATGTATTTCATAGTCTGTTTATTGCAGAGCTATTCCATACAGAGCAAAGGATGCAAGAAAATCATAGGGCTTATATTCCTTATTTCAGGGGTGATGACATCTTGGGTCTTGCCTTTCCCCTAACCTCAGCCCAAGGTTAATCAGTCATCAAGATCTTTATCCTAAAACCACCTCTGGGGGCACAACAGACCAAGAGTCCCAATCAGGACTATCAGTACATTCTTTAGATATTCACGAAGCCAATGAGAGCATCCACCCAACAAAATTATACTATCCTTGCATATCTGCCTAATGACCTTGTAGAACTGGGGAGCTAGTGTGCCAGGACGTCAGAAGGTCTTGGCCCCCAACAAATATCCTTTAGAGAAAATAAGGTTCTGGACAGATACTAATTTCTTCTTCCTCATGACAATACTAGCACTATATCATCATACAGATACTTCTATTTGCTCATATAAATTTATCTTTCTATGACTCTTGGGTTTGCATTTCAGAGTTCTTACTTAGCTCTGGTCTTTTTATTAGAAATTCTTGAAAATTCTCTCTTCCAGTAAAGGTCCAGATCCCCCCCCTCCCCTATCCCCCCTGCCAAAAAAAAAAAAAAAGCTTTCCAGGGTAGGTTTTCTTGGTTGTAAATCAGTTGTTGTTCCTTTTTCATTTCAAAGAGGATCAATGACATCATGGGATGATGTCCTGACTTGTTCACAAATTGGATTGAAGTGAGCTAGAATTTTGAAAAGTCATGAGCCTGAGAGGCCGCTGGACAAGGTCTGCTGATCCACCAACTACAAGGGCCATTTCCAGGCCCATCACCACAGGGCGGGGATTGGACAGAGCTGAGTTCCAAGATGACAGACTCAACCCCAGGTGCTCCAATCCCTACCTCTGACCTGAAAACACAGTAATTATTGCCCCAGAGGACAATTCTAAGCAGTAAAGGCTCAGGAACACCCAGAGGAAGGGTGTGGCTAAGGTCCTGCCTCAAAATGAGAAGCAGGCTACAAAGACAAAGATAAAGACTCTGGAATCCTATTAAGATGAGAGGGAGGAATTAAATTCAGAAGGATAGAGTATTGACCCCACACCCACAGCTGAAGCCTTAACAGGGACTATGACCTGGTCTCAGGCACAGAAAGCATTCCTAGATGAGCTCAAAAAGAACTTAGAAATCCGATTTAGAGAGGTAGAAGATAAAATCAACACCTCTTATAAAAACAAAATTACAAAATTAGAAGAACATTACAATGAAGAGAAGAGCTCCTTAAAATGTAAAATGTGTGAACTAAAAATGAAATCTGAGCATATGGAAAAGAAGCTTCAAAAACTAACAGAGAAGAATAATTCGCTAAAAACTAGAATCAACCAAACTGAAGCCAATGACTCTATGAGGAATCAAGAATCAGTCAGACAAAACATCAAGACTGAAAAATTAGAAAAAGAGATAAAATATTTCAATGAAAAATAACTGACCTGGAAAACAGATCCAGGAGAGACAATCTGTGAATAATTGGTCTACCAGAAAATCATGATGAAAAAATGAGTCTGGACAATATCTTCCAAGAACTCATCAAAGAAAACTGCCCCGAGATCCTAGAACCAGAAGGTAAAATAGAAATCAGGAGACTCCATCAGACACCTCCTGAAAGAGATCTCAAATTGAAAAGTCTGTGAAACATGGCCAAACTCCAGAACTATCAGGTAAAGGAGAAAATACCACAAGCAGACAGAAATAAACAATTCAGATATTGTGGAACCACAGTGAGGATAGCATAGGATCTGGCAGCCACAACGTTGAAAGATTGGAGGAGCTGGAATATGATTTTTCACAAGGCAAAAGAGCTTGGGCTACAACCAAGGATCGCCTATCCAGCAAGAATGAGCATAATCTACCAGGCAAGGAGATGGACATTCAGTGATGTAACAGAATTCCAGACCTTTCTGATGGAAAAATCAGAGCTCAATGGAAAATTCAACTTCCAATTACAAGACCCAGGAGAGACATAGAAAGGTAAATAAGGAAAAATGCACACACACAAAACTTGTTATTTAACAAGAGCAAACTGTTTACATGCCCATATGGGAAGCTTATACCTGTTAATATTGTGAACTCTATATCTATGGCAATATCTAAAAGGGATATAGATAAATAGAAGGTATGAGTATAAGTTATGCAAAATGATGATAAAAATCATTATTAAGGGACTGCAATGGAAAAAGAGGAAAGAATAAAGCAGAAAAGGGTAAATTATGCTCCACAAAGAGGCATAAAAACAATATAGTAGAGAAGCAGTTCTCAACCTGTGGCTTATGTTCAATTTGTAACAATGAAAATACATCCTTCATATCAGACAGATTCATAACAGTAGCAAAATTACAGTTATGAAGTAAAAGCGAAAATAATTTTATGGTTGGGGGTCACCACAACATGAGGAACTATATTAAAGGGTTGTGGCATTAGGAAGGTTGAGAACCACTGTAGTAGAGGGAAAGAAGGGAGGGAGGTGACCATTATATGAGCTACTCCCTCACTGGATCTGGTGCAAGGAGGGAATAACACAACCAGTTAAATATAGGACTCTATTGAGAAGAGACATAAAACTTATCATAATAAAGGAAAAGAGAGGAGGGAGAGGAGCACTACATGAGATCTATTCTGGTCAATCTTGGTTCGAGGAAGAAATAACATACAACATTGAGTATAAAAATTGATCATATCCTATAGGCAGCAGGAGGGGAGAAGGGCCAAGGAAGGGGGGGGAGATTTAGAAGGGAGGGAAGAAGTAGTAAGGGAGAAGGGTAGGAAAAGGGAGGGTGATGGATAAGAAGGGAATACTGAGGGAGACGGCAGTCAAAAGGAAAACTCTTAAAAAGGGGAAGGAAGAAGGGGAAAAACAAAAGCATAGATGGGGAGGTAATAGGATGGAGGGAAAGACACAGTAATCATAACTGTGAATGTAAATGGGATAAACTCTCCCATAAAACGGAGGAGGATAGCAGAATGGATTAAAAACCATAATCTTACGATATGCTGTTTACAAGAAACACATCTGAAACAGGGGGATACACACAGAGTAAAGGTAAAAGGCTGGAGTAAAATCTATCATGCCTCAGCTAAAGTAAAAAAAAAAAAGCAGGAGTAGCAATGCTAATCTCAGACAAAGCAAAAGCAAAAATAATCTAATTAAAAGAGATAAGGGAGGAAACTATGTCCTGCTAAAAGACATCATTGAAAATGAGGCAATATCATTACTAAACATTTATATGCTAAGTGGCACAGCATCTACACTCTTAAAGGAGAAATTAAGGCAAAAATATTTATTTCAGTTCTCCTTGTGGTGGCAAAAAACTGGAAATTAAGGGGATGCCTGTTAACTGGGGAATGGCTAAAAAAGCTGTGGTATATGAATGTAATGGAATACTATTGTGCTATAAGAAGTGGGGAGGAGATGGACTTCATAATTACCTGGAGAGGCTTATATGAATTGATGCTAAGTGAGAAGAGCAGAACCAGCAAAAATTTGTACACAGTCACAGATACATCATATGTGTGATGATCAACCTTGATAAACTGGACTCTTTTCAGCAATGCACAGTTAAAAGACAGCTCTACAAGTCTCAGGATGGAAGGAAATGTCTACATTCAGAGAAAGATCTAGAAAGACCAGAGTTTAAATGGAGACTGAAGCAATGCATGCTATCGTTCTTTTCTATATTTGGT
>JAQQSW010012540.1:0-12504 GCA_028646575.1 Pseudocheirus occidentalis
AGAGAGAGAGAGAGAGAGACAGAAAGGGGGGGGGGCATTTCTAGCTGTCCTACATCTATCTCCCATTAGGATTCTTAAAAGATGTATTGTATTTATTGTGCTTGTTTCTTTCTCATTCTTTCTGTCAGCTCACTGCTTTCCTCAATAAAGAAGTCCTCCTGTGCTTTGGGGGTTTGGGAACAGAGGCCAAATCTGACTTTTGTCATTGGTTTGAAGCAAGAAAACACAAATAGAAATTAAATCTGAGCTCTTTTGTTCATGTCTGCTTGTACCGTCCTGGTTTCCTTTGGCCTCTAGTCCTCATGCCTGCTTTCCTGGTTGGGGGTCCATTGAAGACCCATTATTATTCTGGTAGTAATGCACTTCTAAAATCTAGTCTGCTTCTGGCTGAGGTTTCTCCAGGCAGGCCCAGGACAGGGAGTTCTGGTTCTGGTTCTGGTTCTGGATCTCAAACCTCCATCACGGGACTCAATTACTTTTGTTGGCAATTTTTATCTTCTTCATTCTCCACCTTTAGAGTTGCTCATTGGGATGGGTGTGTAACAAGCCTTTTGTCTCCCCCATTCCAGTGAAAAGCTGGCTTTGTGATGATATTCCAAGTCCAATGTCCTAGTCTCCCTGTCTCCTTGGTTATAATGGGTTTTTCATGTGTTTCTGTGATGCCCAGAATCTCTGTAAGGTTAAAAGAACAAGCATCTCTTGTCTATCATTAGTAACACAATTAAATGAAACCAGATGTCACAACAACTTCTCCAAGACGTATTAAAATTGCACTGAATACGTCTCTCTGCCCTCCCATCCCTGTGACTCAACATCTTTTAGCCAAAAGGTCTTCCCACTATCTAGGCCATGGGGGGAGAGAGGGGGCAAATCTTCATTGAAATTCTTAGACTGGCCCTGGGGACATTTTATTTAGAAAACTGGCCAAGTTTTTGACCCATGTAACCTTGTATGTAAAACATACTGGGACCCAAAATGAATGGGCAACACCACAATGTCCTTTCTCTATAAATAGATAAGATAGAGTCCAGAAGAGAACGCCCAGGATCTGGATGGGATCCCGGGCTTCAAGCTCATTTGTAATGAGGAAAAATTAAAGGAACACTGTGGGGGAGGCGGCAGGAAATCATGTTGGAGAAGACAAGATTCAGGGGAAGCAGGAAAGCTACATTCAAATATTTGATGGCTTGACATGTTGAAAAAGGAATACATCTGTTCTGCCTTGACACAGAGGTAAGAACTGAGAGCTTTGGAGGGCACCAGCAAAGAGGCAAACTTAACCTTGATTTAAGAAAAAAAATTCCTAATAATCAAAGCTCCCCAAAGTGCCATGAACTTTCTTGTGAATTGCTGAGTTCCCTCTCACTGAAGGTCATCGGCAAAGCATAGGTGGCCAATTGTCAGGTTTACCACGGAGGGAATTCTTGGTCAGGCCTGGATTGGGGCGAGAGTCTTCCCAGAACCCTCCAGCTCTATAGTTCTGTGTTCCTATACTTTGCAATAGTGAGCAATGTGTCATGTGGTCATGATTCATTGGCCGCCACCATCTCTAAAGGACTGAAAATGACAATTCCCCCAGAGGATGCGGTAATATTTGGAGGCAGCAGTGCCTGACACATAAAGAATAATAAAGGACAATGGGAGTAAATGAAATGCATGAATGACAAAGAAGATGGGCTCAGGGGGGCGGCTAGGTGGCGCAGTGAATAGAGCACCAGCCCTGGAGTCAGGAGTACGTGAGTTCAAATCCGGCCTCAGACACTTCACACACACACACACACACACACACACACAAACTAGCCCATGTGATCTTGGGCAAGTCACTTAACCCCAACTGCCCTTCCCCCCCAAAAAAACGCAAAAAAAAAAAAGAAGATGGGCTCATTATGTGATGAGAGTTAATATAAATGGTGGAACTAATGGTGGAAGCCTACCCCTTTACTCCTCTGGCATCCTTTAAATATCAAGAGAAGTCATTATTTATTGGAAAAATTAAAACTAAAACAGAATCAATATATTACTTTACATTTATCAAATTGGCTGAGGTGGTTGAAGGGGAAAGTGATAAATGTTGGAGGGGATGTGGAAAAATTGGAACGCTTGTTCATTGTTGGTGAAACTGTAAACTAATCCAGTTATTTTGGAGAGCAATCTGGAATTATGCCCAAAGGGTTATCAAACTGACTATACCCTTTGATCCAGCAATACCAATAGCAGGTCTGTTTTCCAAAATGATTATAGAAAAAAAGAAAAGAGCCCATGTGTTCTAAAACATTTATAACAATTCTCTTGGTAGTAGCAAAGAACTGGAAATTTCAGGGATGCCCATCAATTAAGGAATGGTTAAGCAAGTTGCAGTATATGATCATGATGGAATATTACTGTACTTTAAGACATGATGAGCTCAATGATCTTGGAAAAAATATGGATAGTATTGCACAAAATAATGATGAGTGAAATGAGCAGAACCAAGAGAACATTGTATACAGTAACAACAATACTGTTTTAAGAACAATTTCGAGCAACTAAGTCATTCTGACTATTATAAACACCCAAATTAATCACAAAGTTCATAAAGGAGGAAGTCACTGAGAAAGCATCCAGAGAAAGAAGTGATAAATAGATGTATAAAATGATTTTGCATATATATGTATGTATATGCACACATTGGTGTCTGATGGTACCCATCCGGGAGGGAGAGGGAAGAAAAATGGAGAAAAGAAAGTGACATGATCGTTTTATTATGTATTTAAAAGGAATAGTAAGTTGTACATAATAGACTGGAAGTTTCATGTGCAGTCATCTTTTTTTCTATTCTACTATGTTATAGAAATTCTTGTTTTATTTCTCAAATTTAATTTTTTTTCTTAAAGAGAAAGCAGGGAAGACCTCCTGCATGTCACAGCCACGTAGGAGAGTTACAGGACGTGGCCGAGTCACCCAGGACAGGGAGGCGCAGGGATGATGAGCTGCTATGTGCTATCTGCTTTCTTCTTGTCTCCTTCATTAGAATGGAAGCTCCTTGAGATGAGGGGCTGTTTTATTCTATATTTGTATACCCAGCTCCAAGCACAGTGCCCGGCACTGGTAGGGGCTTAATAAAGACCCGCTGGTCGATATCTTGGTTCTTCCATAAGTTGAGGGAGGGAGTATCAGATCTTTACTTTGACAAGTGACCTTTAGCATTCTCTAAGTATCAGTTTCCCCAACTATTGAATAAGGGGATTGCACTAAATAACTCTTCTGGTCCCTTCCAACTTTAAATCTGATCCACTTCATTGAGGCTGAAGAAAGACACGGGAGTGAGGGAAATGTGCAAATGCAGGAATTTGAACATCACTGAGTCTGGACTTAGGCAGTCAGACAGCATTTGTTATTAAGTAACTACTGTGTGCCAGAAACTGTGGTAAGCATTGAGAATATAAAGAAAAGCAAAAGATATTTCCTGCTCTTAAAGAACTGAAATGTGAGTCACACAATGAACCACTTTGCTCACACTACATTCAGTCTTTCTTTGGAAGATTTACTGAACCATAGATTTCCTACTTCCTTTCTCATATGTGCCAAAGTTGTTCCATGTCCTTTAATGCATGATATAATAAACATCCTCCACTAATCAGGAAGATACTCTACAAAGTGGATATCAGAAACACCAAAGCATCATAACATAGCATAACAGTGTAAAAGAAGTGATCGTATAACATCCAGTGGATTGGAGTAGGAGTCAACAATCTTATGATGACTGTATACTGCTAACAATCCTAGAAACCAAATAAAACTGAAGAAAGTGATCTCTAAGAATAAGTTTATAAAAACAGTAAAATGCCTCTAAGAAAAGATGGGGCATCTACCTAATGACCACATACTTTAATTCCATTATGCTTAAAAATATCTGTTTATACAAATGTGCGATTGGGGCACAAAGTGTTAGAGAACTTTGACCCAAGTTAATCAGCTTCTCAGTTCTCCATGTTACCCAATTCTTCATGTTCCCTAATTCTCCACGTTCCCTGTTTCTCCATGTTCCCCAGATCTCCATGTTCCTCTATTCTCCTTAGTTCTAGATAAAGGTTGTTTTCACTGTACTGTTAATAGGATCCCAGGACTAAATAACAGGAGGAACCCAGAGTGGAATTGATTATACAGATTTCAGGTCTTTCAATGATTCCATAGTGCTTGGTTTTCTGAAACTCCATTTTAACATAGATGTTTTTTTTCTAGCAGTGTTTGATGGCTTTAATTCATGGAAGAATATAACACTGGAAGAACCAAGATATCAACCAGCGGGTCTTTATTAAGCACCTACCAGTGCCAGGCACTGTGCTTGGAGCTGGGTATACAAATATAGAACAAAACAACCCCTCATCTCAAGGAGCTTCCATTCTAATGAAAAACACGAAAAGCATAAGCTGCAGAGCAGCAGAGGTATGCACTGAAGGTGGGAGATTATTATGGATTGTTTGTGCCGGGGGGGAGGGGGGCCATGGAATCAGCTGTGCTGCATTGGAATTGGGGCTCTGCTGCTTGATACTTGTGTGACCTCAGACAACTTCCTTAAATCCCATGAACCTGAGTTTCCTCATTCATAAAATAAGGAAGTTGGACAATCCATGGTCTCTTACTGATGATAAGTAGTTTAAAGATATCATCAGGAATGGATGTGGGCCACTCATGTCACAAGAATGCAAGGCAACAGATGGACCTCATGGGCACTGCGATGTTCTGCTCAAGGCATCAACAGAAACAAAGGAATCCCTCAGCACAGTGGGCCAACATGCCAGAATTGATGCAAAGTCAAAGACAGAAATCACCTAGGATGAGGAGGTGTGGAGGGGCACTAGGAACTGAACTGTTGGAGTTAGATGATTATGTTCAGAAAGATCCTCAGACAACACCTTCATCACTTAAATGCTCACTGCCCAAAGCTTCAAAAGTTTAGGTATGAAGGTCACAGTGCAACAATATAGGACAATTCAACTCTACAAACACTTCTTAAGTACCTCCTATGTTCAGGGCATCAAGACAGTCACTGAAGATATAAAGACAACAACAAACCACAAAGGGGTTGCCCTCCTAGGGCACTGAGCATCATCCTGAAAGAAACTCTTCACGTCCAAGTTGTTGAATGACAGGAGCCTTGTGGCAACCTTACCTTGCACAGGCTCATTTGGTGCTAAGCTGAGCGATGCTTTTGGCTCATGATGAAAGCAAAGGATGCAGAATGGGGCTTGTTAGGAATGTAGATCCCAAAATAGAGAGAAACATTGGGGAGTACAAAATGTGAAGGAAGTTGGAGGGTGTGAGCAGCCAAGAGCATAGACCATGCACGATGCCTCTTGGCAAGGCCTCAAGAAGGTAGGATTCATAAGTCATCTCTATTTTCAGCCCAGTGTTTCATCTATACCAAGTTTAAATCAAGAATATGTTTAAATTGAACTACAGCCCAGTGATTCTTAAGTGAGAAGGGCTAATGGCATGATTCTCTTCCTAAATACTGCAACTAACACCATGTTAGCTAAACTTAAAATGCCCAAGCTATTCTCCTACTCTTAATGCCTGTCTACAAAGTTGCTTTCTTTCAAGGTTCTTATACGCTGCTTTCGTGAAATGTCTACCACTTTATGTCCCACTGTACCACAGAAACACCAAAGAAACACACACTGGCCACAGTGCTCCAATATTCTGGGGAAAACAACTGAAAGCATTTTTGAGAACTCCTAGAATTTTTATATAAGTTGGTGGGGGAGTTAGGGAAATTAGATCTTAATTATTTAAATTGCTGTTATCTGTAAAAGAAATACATGATAATTATTAGATCAGTATCAACAGCAAATCTATTTTAGGACAGTCACCTAAGTGGTGAAAATAGAATTTCTAACAATGATCTTTGAAAATATGATGCGCAATAATGCTTGCAAAGAAGATGACTAAAGAAGACCTATCAATACCTTAGCCAGGCCCAGTGGGGCTAGTAGCCACTGAGATGGCAAAAAAACCTCAGAAGTGTTCCTTGTCCCATCCAGAAAAAAAGGATCAAAGCAGAGAAAGATTTCCCCTCTTATAGCATAGTGGGAAGAGACATGTGAGGGAGAGGGAAAAGCCGAGCAAAACCAAGACAATGTAGTTCTCATAGTCAATCAGTGAGAGAAGGGAGGAAGAGTGGGAGAAGCAGGAAGAGAGAGAAAAGGGGAAGAGAGAGAAAAAGGGGGGAAGGGGAGAGGAAGAAAGAGCATGTGAACAGAGAGAAGCCTCCCTTCTGATTAAATCATTGTGGGGGGAGAGACAACTCAAGAAAAATCCCCAAAGACTTTGGTCTTAATGCTATATTAACCATATCTTTAGGGCAACACAGTTCCCCTGCTGTCATCCTGGCCTGTTTGTTCTTCAGGTCCTCACAAAGGATGAAGCTCTATCTTCTACTCTCCAAGATCTCTCAGCCCTGAAGGCTAACAAAGGCAGTGACCTTTTATAAATAAAGGAATCTTTTTTTATTTGTGGAGCCCTGATAATAAACCAGAAGATGCCTCAGTTCTGTCTCTGTGACTCCTGAGGTACGACAGCTTTGAATCAAGAGGTTCTGCCCTATAAATATGCTACAATTTCTCTGTTGGGAACCACTCTTTCCTGAGAACTGTTGTTTTGGCTACAGTCAAGTGAGGGAAGAATGATATTATTCTATATCTTGCCCCACCACTGATTGCAAACAGCTAGATGGAAACATGGGTGTCAGTTAATTAAAATATTACCCTGAGAAACTAAGCAGGAAAGAACTATAGGGTCACTTTTCAGCTAGTACTACACATTTTTGTATGTCGCTTTGTTACTATGGATTTATTTTACTGGACGACCCTTATAGGGGCTGTCTATAAAGAGAAGAGATTATGCCCAGCAGTCCCATCCTCCTTGAATTTGGGATCTCACAATTCTCATTAGCACCTGGTGGCCGCATCTCCTGTTCCATTGTGTACCTTTGCTCAAAAGGAGGCAGATCCAAATGCAAGTCTTTTGACCTAATTCAATCATAGCCCATCATTCCACTCCCTTTGGCCCCAGAAAATTAGTCCCAGAATGTTCTTAGCTTTCTGCCCAAGCAAGAAAACATACTTTATTACTGTAAGTCAAGGTGTACCTCAATTGATTATCCCACCCACTTAAGGCTGACCACCTATGGGTGAGAGCCTTCTTGACTGAATCAGTCACTGAATGGAGACTATACATCTTAAAACAATCAAAGCCTTCGTGGGAGAGATTTGGCCAACATAAAATCAATATAAATCAATATAAAGGAATCAATATAAAAGAAAAAACTGTTGAAAGAGAAGGACTTGGAGGGTCTGGATCTGAAAGGGTAGAACCAACATGGCCTTCCAAGCCTACCTCTGAGGAGCAAAGGGAGAGCTGAGCTGGGACAGAGGCTGGAGATAGAGAGAAAGGTCTTTGATTCAACAGTACGTATGCCAGGACAAGACCTGAGTGGAAAGAAGTCCCGAGGAAAGGCCAGCCCCTTCCCCAATTTCCCCTTTTAGTCCCTGTCTATCTACATGTGTACTACAATATAATTTCCTGCTTTGGTACCTAAATACTCAAATACTGAATTATTCTTCAACCACAAAGAGGTCAGAGAATAACTAAAGACATAAAATAATAACCGCTAATATTTATGATCACTTACTCTGCGCCAGGCCCTGTGCTAATAACAATCACAATTGTTGTCTCATTTGATCTTTACAACCTTGTGAGGCACATACTAGTATTAGTATATACTAGTACATATCAGTATCCTCGTTTTTAGATTAGAAAATTTAGACTAAAGGAAGTTAAGTGACTTGCCCAAGGTCACACAGTTAGTAAGTGTCTGAGGTTGGGTTTGAACTCAGGTACCCCTGACTCCATGCCTAGCATTTTATTCAGTATGCCAATAAATTAAATTGAATCAAATTAAATTAGACAGAGATGTAAAGGTAGCAATTTTCCTAACTCAGGGTTTAGAGTGATTGTGACTGAATGTAAAACTTTTCCTCTAAAATTCACTGAAGTTGAACAACAGAGAACCATAGGGAGCTGAGGGGGTCATTACATGACAATCTAGATTTCAGACAAGTCAGTCATTATAACAGAGAATTATATTACTATTTAAAATAAGAGCCAGAAGAAAGTTTATTCTGTGCATTAAGTTACAAGCCTAGGCAGGGAGAAGCAACAGTTACCACATAGAGGTATATTCTCAGGGGGTAAAGGGACTTCTAAACACCAGCTATTACCCAATAGGTACTTAAACTATAGAGCAAACACAGGGTCATTTCAGTTTCACTGCTGACCAGTCACTTACCTGGAAAAGTTTGTTGTGTTTCAAGGGAGGAAATATAGAGATTTTCTCATATGTCTGAGGTGGTCCTCTGGGATCTGAGACTGCTTCGTCAGTGGAACACAATAGAAAGAATCCTAACTTTGGAGTTAGAAGACCTGAGTTCAAATACTCCTCACATTTACATACTCTGGATGACCTTGGGCAAGTCACTTAACCTTATTGACCTCAGTTTCCTCATCTGTAAAATGAAAGAGTTACATTAAGTGCTCTCTAAGGTTGCTTCTGGGACCAGACCTATAAGAACAAGGAAAAAGAATACAAAACATACAGTTACATGGGGCTATCCATCTACAGATACAAAGAGACTTATTCTGAAATGGTATTATTTATATCAAGAAAGGAAAAAATATAATGCCCTCCATTTATTGTCACTATATTTGATACAGAGTGGAGGTCTCTGCCTATGCACACACACACATACACACACACACACACACACATTTTAAAAGTTACCACCATAAAATAACATTTGATTAAAGGTAAGAATGATAGGTAACAATCTTTATCTTGCCAAGAGTCTAGATGGACTGATTCATGATGCAAAAATGCTCTGTAGTCATAATAGGAGAGCATATTGAATGGCTGGGTATATGCCATGCCAGTTTGGTATACTATGCAAAGATCTTGGTTTTTTATTAGAAATGATGGTGGTGGTGTATTAGGAAAGCATTTAGAGATGCCAAGCTCATCTGCCTGTAATTTTCTGACCATCCCAGATAAGGAATTCTAATCATCTCCATAAAGAAGGAGGCAGGAGGCAAAGAGAAATGAGGAATGAATATCTTGTTTCTGCTCTCAAATATGTTCTCAGCAGAGTGGCTTTCACATTCCCAAGCCCCATTTCTGCCATTGCATAGCCATTAACAAGATGCCAAACTATTGTGCCTAATCCAGGATACTGGCCAAATTCTAATAATGGCATCATTAAGGGAGGAATATCACCACGTTAAATACTGTATTATTCGGCTACATTTTGCCAATCAGTGATGTCAGCAGAATCCTGTTCTTTCGGAAACTTAATTAAATTTCTTCATTCAGATAATCAACATTTGGGCTTCGAACCACTCTTTAAACACAGCCATTCTTTGTCTGGCAGCTGTGAGAACTTTTTACCCCATCCTCTCACAGAAGCAAGTGGATAAAAAGTTCATTTCCCCCTCAGATAATGAGATCCTGTTTGGGGCACCAGTCACTGGTATGCTGCATGTTAACATTATAGCTTAAGCCTGGCACTTATTCCAGCCAGATGGGGATTGCAATAAAGGATTGCTCCTTGGAAAACATGTGGCCTAGAATAGCTTCATTGCCTGAGCACAGCAGGCATTCATTCTCTCCTCCAGGCATGATAAAAAAATGTTTTAAAACTTGTTGTTCTGCCTAATCTAAAGCATGGCAAAGTATCACCTTTAGCTGTCTCCCATCTACTTCCATCATCCCATCAAGATCCTTGGTGATCTGGAGGTGAAAGACTTTGGGTCCAGTTTCCACTTTGGTCACTTACTACTTTAGGTAAAAACCAACTTTTGTCTTAGTATTCCCTGTGTCTAGGAAAGAACTGCCATGGATTAGATGATTAGTGAGGGCTTGTTTATTGACTGATTGATAAGTCATGTGTGGCAATGATTTTCTAAAAATATGAGAGGGGTGGCTAGGTGGCACAGCAAACAGAGCACTGGCCCTGGAGTCGGGAGGATGTGAGTTGAAATCCGGCCTCAGACACTTAACACTTACTAGCCATGTGACCTTGGGCAAGTTGCTTAACCCCAATTTCCCTCCCCCCCCAAAAAAAATGGGAGCTATCATGGAAATATTCTATTTGATCTTCTGAAAAAAGTATGGGGAGCTAAGCATTCTGTATACCTTTCTATGCCTCACAAGCTTGTTCTACATTTCATACCTTCTTACCTTGGTGCTTGCAAAAGAACTGAAAATATCTACAGAAGGGCTAGAAATGAAGCAGATTTGCATGTCCCAAGAACAAAGATAAACAAAAGATTTTCTGTCAAAGAAAATTCTCTTATTGAAATCAGTCCATGTAAGCCTAGAGCTATAGTTCTGAGGTGCTGCTGGTTAAATATCTTCATAGCTTACATCCAGTCATGTTTATGGAGAGTTGATGCTAAACTAACCAGTGTGTATAGAAAGAGAGTGAAACTGGAGCACCAATATTTAAAGTCAATTTTCTTTTGGATGAACTATCCATCTGGTGTGTCTGCATAACCCAAAGTCATTAGACCAGTCCTTCACTTCTGTTGCGCTGGCCCAATCTTCTATTCCACCTGGCAACAAGACACAGTGTTTGTCTTCCCTAGGCCAAGGCCTCTTGAACCCATCTCTGTGTGACTTCCCCCAATGACTTCCAAGAACAATAAGTATTTGATAATCATCCTGCTGTCATCATCAAATGTTCTGTCTTTATGCGAGGGCAAACAGAATGTTCCTGCCCCACTTATAGGGAGTAAAGGCAGAAACCTGTGTAGCCTGAAGATGTCTGCTTGACACTCCCACAGGACTCGGGAAGCTCTGAAACCCCAAAACAAGCATTTACTAACCAGCTCCCTGTAGCACAAGTAATCAGAGCTCAGCATATGCATTACTCTGGACGAACTAGAGGGTGACGGGAAGGGCTCGCTCTGCAAGCACAGAAGAAAAGGGGGAGCCTTTTCACAATCCATCAAGTCCACAGCGCTCTTATTTCTTAACAGAGTCTCCATGTTCCCACTAGAAAAACTGATGCCAGGCTATTCTCTTGATTGTTTCATGCCAAAGTCTAAGAGAGTAGAGGGTGGGAGGGCAATTACAGAATCTAAAAGGTTTCTTCCTGGTTTGTGGCCTTTCTATGCAGCACACTCTCCATCACCAGCTGCCTCTTTGTTTCTGCAGCAATAACTAAGCCCACAGGGATGCCTGCTTGAACACCATGCTCACAATCCACAGAGAAGAGTTCTTTCTAATGGAAAACCTTGATTCCATTCCAAGATGTATTCTTTTTTTTTACAACTGTGATTTAGAAATCAAGAATTCCCCTTGAAATCTACAGAAATGTGCAACCTGCAAATGCGACCAACCTAAGCATGAATTAGTCAACAAGCATTTAGTAAGTGCCTATTATATACCAGGCACTGTGCTAAGTGCTAGAGACACATAGGAAGGAAAAAGCCTGGGGACTTCCAAGACATGTAACTGGAACACTTTCTTAGTCAGCCTCTCTCATTGCAGTTCTATGAAGTTGTTGTAGATATCCCCATTCTACAATCAGGAAAACTGAGTCTCAGAAGAGTGAAATTGGGGTGACTAGGTGGCACAGTGAATAGAGCACCAGGCATGGAGTAAAGAGAACCTGAGTTCAAATCCAGCCTTGGACACTTAATATTTACTAGCCGTGTGACCATAAGGGAGCAAGTCACTTAGCCTCAATTGCCTTGCCTTCCCCCCTCCAAAAACCAAAAAAAAAAAAAAAGAGGGGGGGAGTGATGGACGCGGTCTTATGAGCAGTGAGTAGAAGACATGCATAATATAAAGGCACATGAGTGAGAAGAGGAGCAGCTTCAGCAAGCCAAAGCTGGTGGGGGCTGCAGCACCCCCTAATAGCTCTGGCAGCTGTGAAAACTCCAGCGATTTGGGACAGATCTTTCCTCCCTGGAAGTAGAGTTCCACAGAGGTAAAATATCAAGCAATTAATTGACTGGCCAACATGAGGAGAAGGAAGCAAAGTAAGAACAGTAATCAAACTCTAGAATCCTTTTTTGGGGACAAAAAGGGTTGAGGTATGGAGTGGGAGGAAGACAGCGCAGTCAGAACTCCCACACCAAATGCTTCCAAGATACATGAAGATTGCCTACAAGCCATAGATCGACCTAAAAAAGACTTTGAAAAGCAAATAAGAGAAGTGGAGGAAAAATTGGGAAGAGAAATGAGAATGATGCAAGAAAATCATGAAAAGAGAGTCAATAAGCTGACTGAAAAAAACAACACTTTAAAAAAATAGATTAATTCAAATGGCAAAAGAGGCCCAGAAAGCCAATGAGGAGAAGAATGCCTTAAAACGTTGAATTTGCCAGATGGAAAAAGAATCTTAAAAGCATTCTGAAGGGAATTATTCCTTCAGAATTAGAGTGGAGCAAGTGGAAGCTAAT
>JAQQSW010012541.1:0-12504 GCA_028646575.1 Pseudocheirus occidentalis
AGAAAGGAAGGAGAGGAAGGAAGGAGGGAGGGAAGGAAGGGAGGGAAGGAAGGAAGGAAGGAAGGAGGGAGGGAGGGAAGGAGGGAGGGTCTATCAGTGATATCTTCATGATCAAGGGCAATGTTTTATAGTCTTAAAAACAGTGTTTTTAGTACTTGCTATGTCAGTGGCGTTACTACCTGTGTTTTTAGCAGCGGATCACACATACACCATCTTCCTTCACATGTTTCTCTCGTGTCCTGGAGCTCTTCTTTCATTTCTGGCCTCTCTCGTAAACATTCTATTTGGTTCCTCCTTCTCTGCTTCTTTTCCCTTTGAGTTCTCTGGGTTCCATTCCTAATTTCTTTCTCATTTCCTGTGTAACCTCTTATAGATTAATTCAATTCATCTGTTTTTCACTGTTTGCCCCTTGAATCTCCTTCTCTTCCCCCTCCCTTTACCTCTAGTCCCTACAGTTCCTTCCCTCAGATTGGCTGATGAGACATCTTAGATAATCCGCTTTGAATGATTACTCCAGCCGCAGGAAAAGTCCATGTATTTTGGTGGCATCCAAAAGCACTTAAGTCACCAAATCCATCCGTGCACCTTCTGGGCCCAGGTCTGCCTCACCTGAGATGGTGTCGAGTAATTCAGCAACTGTAGACTTTCATGGCAGCACATTTGGTTGGCAGAGGAGTCGATGATAAATACTGGAGACCACATCCAGTTTGGCAGTTGAGCTTGAAAAGGTTCTAGGGTGCCTGAAATAGAAGGTCCTAATTAGTTTCTCTTCAGAAGAGTATCCTTCGCTGTGTCCTGAGGTTGTCAGGTCTTCCACTGCTGGAAACCTGACTGAAGTATGTTCCTAGTAGCCTCGAGTGAAGTTGCCTTGAACAAAGGAAGGTCAGATAAGAGACTGGAGATGGCGACTCCAGCCACTTGACATTTTCCTCCTCTATTTTCTTGTCTGATCTGCCTTGGCCCTTTTCTGATTAGAGACTGTACCCAAGACTGTATTCCTTCCCTTATTTCTCTCTTCTCGAGTTTGGATGAGTAGAATCAACACATTGAAACTCCTAAATGACGTAAGCGAGCTAGGTTTCAGTTGTACCAAGGAGAAAAAAGAAAACAAAACCTTATTAAGAATTTCTAGGAGACACTGACATCTTTTAGTTGGGCCTTGAGAACAATGAGTTGATGTAAATCAAGATGACATGTAGCTTGAATGGTGATAGCTTCTCTGAACAATTAGACAACCAGCTAATAATTTGCTTCACAGTAGAAGCCAGTAGAGGCGTGTCTCACTTTACAATACAGGTATAGTAATTCTCTATACGAGTATATTCTAAAAGAATGAATCATGCTTTTCATTGATTGATATGATTATTTCAGAGATGTCCAGGAATCTTGAGCATTTGCATAACCACCCATGTTACTGCTACTGCTACCATTTTTAGGGTACTGCAAATAGGTGGTCTTGTAATCAGTAGTTTGCGAAGTGCTTTGTACAGAACTAATATTTTGAGTTCTGTGTTAAGCGCCTTGTTTGTCCTTCATTCTTGACCTCAGGGAGGAGATGCCACGGCATGCAAGTAAATTGGATTTAAGTGAGGCAGGGCTGTGCAAAGTCACCAGCCTCACTGGAACTCTGTGTCCAGTGGCCAGATATAGATCCAGAAAACTGAGTTTCCTAACAAGACATTAGTATCGTCAATCAGATCCAGACTTAAAGCTAGAAGAAACCTTGGAGACACTCTCATTTTATAGATGAAGAAATTAAGGTTTAGAGGGATTAAATGATTTGCTCAAAATTACTCAATAACATTTATTTAGTGCCTGCCTGAAAGGGGCTAGGCCTACAAAGAAAGGTCTGAGATATTTCCTGACCTTGAGGAAAAACTCATTAGACCTCACAGTCTAATGAGACCCCAAAGGAATGAAGGTTTCTCTGACTCCAAACACGATGGCCTTTCGGCTTTCCATTAGAACCACTCCTCTTCTAGACTTCCTGTAACTTTCCTTTATGAAGTGCACGTGCCCATTTGGCAAATAAACCAAGAAGTAAACTCTGTCCCTTTTCTGCCCTTGAGTTGACAACATTGTTACTGCACTTAACGGCACTGACCAGACAAGATACTGTCTCTAGTTGTACTTAACTATATTCAAAGGGTTCAGAATTATTTCAGGCTTGGATGGCTTGTGGCCATTGACAAGTAAGTCTAGAAATAACATCCTGCTTGACCGTTTCTTATCAGGAGAGCCCTGACCTTGCCTCCTGATTTTGCAGAAACAAAATTAGGTCATTCGCCGTGAGCTCCTTCTCCTCTCTCCCGACACTCTCCTCTCCTTCACCCCTGTTTCACATGACGAAGTGGCTCTGCTCCTTAGCAAGCCTGACCCTTTCTCTGTTTGCCCAAGCAATCCTGTTCCATCCCAGCTCTTCCTACGGGTCACCCCCTCTGTCGTTCCTGTTTCCTACTGCCTCCTAACACGCCCCTGTCTTCCCTGTCCTGAAAAAAACCCTCATTTGATCCTCCCGTCCTCCTATCATTCTATACCTCTTCTGCCCTTTGTAGCTAAACTTCTTCAAAAGGCCACCTATAAGAGGTTTCTGATTTCTCTCCGCTTACCCTCTTACCCGCTTCGTGTCCAACGTTGTCATTCCACTCAAACTGCCCTTTCCAAAGTTAGTAATGTCTCCTAGTTGCCAAATCCAATGGCCTTTTCCCATTTTTCTTGCCCTCTCTGCAGCCTTTGGCACTGTGGACAATTCTCTCTTCCTGATGCTCTCTTCTCTTTAGGTTTTAGGGACACCAGGCTCTCCATTTTTTTTTCCTACCTCTGTAACCATTCCTCAGTCTCCTTTGCTGTATCCTCTTCCAGATGATGTCCTCTAAAGCTTGGGGGCTTCTCCTGGGCCCCTCTTTTCTTCTCTCTCTCCACTACTTTTCCTGGTGATCTCATCAGCTCCTAGGGATCTAATCACCACCTCTCTGCTGACGATTCTCAGATCTGCCTATTCTGCCCCAAACTCTCTGCTGACCTTCCAGCCTCACATCTCAGCCTGCCTTTTAAACATTTCAAATTGACTGTCCAGTATATGTCTTAAAATCAGCAGGTCCCAAAGGGAGTTTGTCGTCTTTTCTCCCCAACCTGTCTCCCTGCCTTTTCTCTTTCATAAATCGGGATTTGCACATATTTGGGCATTTTGTAACAACTAACTCCCCTATAGTTTTATGAGTTTTGTGAAAGTATTTGTGCATGCATGTTGAATTGACACGATCTGTATGACTCAACAGTGTGTATATATCTGAGGGACATAATCCTTTTTGTGGATAAGCTTTCACATAGAACATTTTGAAAATTAAGCCTTATGTGATTACCTGCCCCTACCCCCAGCTTGTCATTTTTTCTCATTTACCAGAGCTAGTGATATTACAGTCTGTTTTATACTCTGTCTTGCAATGTAGGTACATACTCTGACCCATCTTCTGCCATTATTGTTTGTTCCATGTGTCATGAACATAGACTTAAAAGAACATAACCAGTCACATCTAATGTTTGCTCTGGGTGGTATCTTCTTCTTTCTTGATACTTGAAATAAGATGTGACTTTACTTTTTGGTCCTTAACTTTGGTACAAAAAACACTTCAATATTCTGGTCATTTTTCCACATTAATTGCCTAATTTCCTGTTTTCCTTTCTCTCATCATTCTCTTCCATTTCTCATTTAATTGAAAATGAAGAAAAAGTGTGAAGAAATACATAGGAAAGCTTACAAGATCAAAACCTAGATGGAAATAAGACAGAAAGCTAGAGTTAGGTCTTTGAATGCAACTGCAATGAGTCTAGTTGTGATTTGGAATTTGGGAGAGGCCTGTGACTCATGTAGAAGGAAATATTAACACATCAACCTTTTGATTTAAAAGGGAAGAAGAGTTTTTGAACTGACATGAACTGAATTCAGTTCAAAAAGCAGATAGAAAATAGTGACTCTGCAGGACATTGTGGTAGATGCAGATGATTTTTTAAAAATTATAAAAAACAATTCATCAATAAGTATATGTTAAGTGCCTGCTTTGCGCCAGGTATGAGATACAGATTGGAGCTTACGTGTCTGCTAGGGGCCACAATATATAAGTAGAGAAATAAATGTGCATTTAAAATTAAATATTGTTTTGTAGCATATAAATAGCTTAAGTTAAAATACATTCATATTATTATTTGTTATAAAGTATATGATAAAAATTATTTATTATAAATCATATAAACATATATAAATTCATTATAAACTAATTTATAATACGTGCATGTTATACAATGTGTTGCATATTTTATCATATTTGCTTAATTTAAATGTTATATTTATATATTATATATAAACATACTATATACAATAATTATATTTAAACAGCTAGGTGGCATAGTGGGTAGAATGAAACTCAGGAAAACCTGAATTCAAATATAGCCTCAGACTTTTATTAGCTGTATGACCCTGGGCAAGTCACTTAGCCTCTCTTGGCCTCAATTTTCTCATCTGAAAATTGGGAATAATAATACTGCCTACTTCACAGGGTTGTTGTAAGGATCAAATGAGTTAAGATATATAGAACATTTTGCAAACTTTAAAGTGCCATATCTAAATGCTATCTTCAGTGATGATGGTGATGGTGATGGTGATGGTGGTGGTGATGTTGATGATAATGATGATGATTTCAGGCTTGGAGGATGACAGCCTGTGCATAAAGGGACAAAAGACAGGAGGTGGCATGTCAAGTTCAAGGTACAGCAAAACAGACCAAATTGGTTGCAAAGTAGAGTTTGTAAAGAGGAGGACTGTGAAATAAGTCTGGGAAAAGAGGCCAGAGTCAGATTGTGGAAGACCTTAAATGCCAAGCTGAGGCTTGAATACCAGGCTTGAGTTTGAATTCCTCTTGCCCCTGGAATAAAATGCATGGCAGCTTTTTGAGCTGGGAAGCAGCATAGTCAGACCTATACTTTGCAAGATTATTTTGGTAGCTTTATGAAGAAAGGAGAAAGGCTGGACATAGACAAATTAGGAGGCGAGTAAGATAGTCCGGTAAGAGGTGTTGATGAGGTGTAGGCTAGGGAACCATAAAAATGAAGAAGCCCAAAGAGGGTCAGGGCTGCCTGAGACTCCAAAATACAAACATTCCAGGTCCTGCGGAAAGAATTCCACTCAAGTCTTCTCAGCCAAGGAAAAAAGTAAAGTTTATTTATGGTGCTCTCACACAGAGCAAGTCTGTGCTAGAAAATTCTGTGGTGCTCTCACACAGAGCAAGTCTGTGCTAAGCTATCTCACGGCGCTCTCACACACAGTAGGTCTGTGCTAAGCAATTGCAAGGCGCTTTCACCCCACGTGGAGGGAAGATGGGGTCTTACATACAGAGGAATCTAGAGGTGGTTCAGATGAGGAGCCTGGGGAGGGTCTTCAGGAGGAGCCAATGAGTTCAGACTCCAGTATGAGGTCAATGTTCAGACTCCAGTAATGAGTCTGGGGAGGGTCTTCAGGTGGAGTTAATGAGGTCAATGCAAGAGTAGATTGATATTTTGATAGGCTCAAGGGAGGGAAGCAGATGGACAATGGAGGGCCAGGCTAGTAACAAGTTTGGGTCCAGCCACAATGAAATACTTATGGCCTCTGCAAATGCCTCCTGAAGATTCAGTCAGACTTCAAGAGGTTTCCCAGAGTAAGTACCTCAAAGATTCAAGGAGAGATCGAAAAGGCGGGGAAGTCCCAGAGCCTACACGTCATCAGTGTTAAGAACCTAAATCAGAGTGGTGTCCCATAATGGATGAAAGGGAATGGTTTTGAGAAATGTTAGATTTGGGAATCTTGCTCCTCTCTTCCATTCAAACCTTGAGAATGGAGTAGGAAAAGTGGAAAGGAAAAAAGAAACATCCAGCATTGAAGGACTTCACAGTTTCTTGGGATCAGTAGATGGAAAGGCTGATTTAAAAAAATTTTGCTGTTCAGTCATGTCTGACTCTTTGTGACCCTATTTGAGGTTTTCTTGGCAAAGACACTGGAGTGGTTTGCCATTTCCTTCTAGAGATAATTTTACAGATGTGGAAACCGAGGCAAGCAGGGTTAAGTGATTTGCCCCGGGTAACACATCTATTAAGCGTCTGAGGCAAGATTTGGACTCCATACCTGGTGCTCTGTCCACTGAGCCACCTAGCAGCCTACCGCTGATATTAAATCTTATCTAACAAATCTGTAATATTCTTTCTTGCGTTCCACCAAACCTCTATACTCTCTAGTGTAGTGTATTGCCTGTAGGAAATGCTTAAAATGTTTGTGGGAGGGAGGACCTCTAAAAGTTATACTTGAGTGGGAGTGGCAGTAAAGATAGGAAAAAGGAAAAATTGGTGGTTTGCTTGTAGATTGGATTGACCTTTGAACATTTGCTAGTTCAAGCTTTATTACCACTCCAGTGCCAAGCTGTTTGTGTACTTATGTGCTTACTTATACCAGAATAAGTAGCACAGCCAACCCTCTTAACTTAAAAAAAAAAAAACAGGAAAAAAATAACCCTTAATATGTGTACTTCTAATTTTAAATTCTCTGTATAGCTTTAGGTTATTGAATTGGAGCAATTAATCAATGAGTCAGTCAGCAAGCATTTATTCCTTAAGCTCTTGTCTGAGAATGCAAAGATGAAAGTAAAAGCCTCAAGGTGATTACTTTCAAAGGTACTTAGGAATACACAAAACACACTCCTGGTAGGTAAAAGTCTATAGGGTGGGGGCCCAGCAGGTGGAAGCTGTTGGAGACTCTGAGAGAGGTTTCTTGGCCCTTGATCTGAATCTTGAGGGAAACCTGGGATTCCTAGAGGCAGAAGGGAGAAGGGAGGGCAATAGGCAGGGTGAGAAAATTCAAAGTTATAACATTTGGAAATGGAGTGTTGAGTACAAGGAGGGCAAGAAGGCCACCTGCATGGCAGGGCCAGCTGGGAGAATGAATGGAGGAGAGTTATTATGTAATAAGGGTGGGATGGGGCTAGCTTTAAATGCCAAATTTTTATATTTTATCCTAGAGGCAATAGAGAACCAGTGAAGTTTGTTTGAGGGTTGTAGGAGTGAGGAAATAAAGGTCCCCAAATAAGGATGTTGCCAAGATTGTGAACCTGGGTGACGGGAAAGATGGTATCCTTGGTCTGAATAAGGGAGTCCAGAAGAGATAATGAGTTGTTTTGGCAGTGCTGAATTGGAGATGCCTGCAAGACATCCAGGTCAAAATATCCAACAGGCAGAAACAGTAACACTTTCAAGGTTATATATTTGTGCAAAGCAGTATTGGGTAATTTTGAAAAAAATATTTCTTAGTATAATTTTTCTAAGAATAAAATTATTATTGTACTTTAACCAGTCAGTCATCCTAAATTAGAGTGCCTACAGATCTGTACCTAGCGCAGCAGCCTTTGAGGGCATCTATGAAAGGTACAGACATACATGAAAAATGGGAGATTTTGCTTTTGGGGAGTTCACAAACGAATTGAATTAATTCTCTGTTGATTCTTCTGGGTTGGTTCTTTTTTTGGTTCTTCTTTGATTCAAAATTTTGGATTCCTTTTCAGCTTCTGTTATTCTAAAGGATTTCCTAGCACCATAGATAAATATAATTACCGAGCCACTGGATTATTTTTATTAAAAAAAAAAAAGTAAAAACCTATTGATCCCATTCCTTCCCCTATTCATTATTAAGACTGACAATCTTTTTTCTGAGATTTTTTTTCTCCTTCTTACTACGCTTGGTTCAGTTTCTCCTAATTGTATCACAGTTCATTGAACTACTGCATTCTCTAAATGTCATCCTCTTTCTGTTTTTTATTTGTTTAGCTTTTATTTATGATAGTATATCATAATATCTTGGCATCTTTGGGGTATCCAATGTTAAGGGTATTCAGATAGGGGAAAGCTCTAAGACAATTCCAAAGGACTCATGATGGAAAATGGTGTCCACCTGCAGAAAAAGAACTATGGACATTGAAGCATATATTTACTCTTTTTTTTGTTTGTTAATTCTTTCTTCCATTGGTTCTAATTTTTCTTTACAACATGATTAATGTGAAAATAGGTTTAATATGAATGTATATGTAGAGCCTAGATAAGACTGCCTGCCATCTTACGGTGGGGAGAGGGGAGAGATGGGAAAAAATTTGGAACTCAGAGTCTTATGGGAGTGAATGTTGAAAACTAAAAATTAATAATTTTTTAAAAAGCGTATTTGGACAGGAAGGTAAAAGTTTTGACCGATCAAATTCAGCTAAATACTTAATCAGCATTTATTAAGCGCCTACCAGGTACCAGGCACAATGCTGAAACCTTAGAGATACAAATACAAAACAGAAGATTGTCCCTGCCTTTCCAGAGCTTACAGTCTAATGGGGGAAGACAATACACAGAAGGTAGCTGAAAGGGGAGTGAAGGTGGGGGAAGGTGTGTGTGGAGAAAGGTACTCCTAAGGGGCATTGTGGAAAGGTCAGAAGTCCCACAGAAGTGAGTAGGCATCGTCTTGGTGTCCTCTCTTTGCATAAACGGAGACAGCCATCAGCTATTCAACTCATGGGTGTAATAGAATCATTGCTTATATGAGAGTAAAATGTTTAAGCTTATTCCAATACTCAGATGGTTATCATCAATTGTTGTTATCATCAATTCAGTAGTCTCCTCCTGCAAGGCAGATCCGAACCTGGTCATCCTGGTGAGACTCTTGTGCCCGTTCTAAAAGTCCACCCCAGAGATGCACTTCATGAGACAAAGGAAGGCCTTCCTCACTGTCAGCATCTCATGGGAACCAGCAAAGCCCTCTGGATGTCTGTCTTGTTATCTAGAATTATCTTCTCTTCCTTTTTTTTTTCTTCTTTTTGGAGGAGGGAAGGCAGGGCAGTTGGGGTTAAAAGTAACTTGCCCAAGGTCACACAGTTAGTTTTGTATTAAGTGTCTGAGGCCGGATTTGAACTCGGGTCTTTGTGACTCCAGGGCCGGTGCTCTATTCACTGCACCACCTCAACACCCCTTCTCTTCCTCTCTTTGATGATGTCCTGCTCTTCCTTGGAGTTTCTCCAAAGCCAGCATAGTGTTAGTATTGAAAAGATGGGTCTTTGCTTTCCTTTGCTTTGAGTGGGTAAAAAGATCTCTACATTTCCCCAAATCAGTCAGCCACGATCTCCTTTTTTCCACTTGGGACACAGTTCACTGTCCATCTCAACTGTTGGACAGGCTTTATAGATTTTCAACCAAGCACATTTTGAAATCTGGGCAACTGACAGTCTTTCCCGTTGGGTCTTTCTGTATAGTCCGGTCATTCCAGTGATTTCAGATGTCTTCCGGGAGGCTCTGCAGCATCTTCGAGCACAGCATCCCAGGACCCTGCCCCTGATGTCCTCTGTCTCAGTGGCCAGTACAGTGCCTCTGTCTAGCACGCCCTGGTCTCTACTTTGCCCAGTGTCTATTATCAGAGGGTCACCAAATGAGGTTATCTATCTGTGCTCTTATGAACCCTAACTGATCTTGAAGCATGGCGAGGGATGTACCCAACTATTAGAGGTCCTGTAAGGCAGGCTTTTTGCTCTGCTGATACAAACACACTTTCATAGTCAACAGACAGTAAACAGTGGGATCTGATATTCTCTGATTCTTTCATTTACTTTAGAGGGGAAAGAAGAGGAATTTAGATGTTGGAAGCCTGTTTGTTCCTTTTAATGCCCTCATTGACTATGCCCTCAATTTGTTGTTGTTGTTTATACGTTTGTTATTGTAGTGATCCAATTTGGGGTTTTCTTAGCAAATATACTCGTTTGCCATTTCCTTCTCCAGCTCATTTTACAGATGAGGAAACTGAGGCAAACAGGATTAAGTGACTTGCCCAAGGTCACACAGCTAGTAAGTGTCTGAGGCTGGATTTGAACTCATGTCCTCCTGACTCCAGAGAGGTAGAAATGTCACTAAGGAGAATAAAGATGGGAAAAGCAGCCATATTGGACCAAGGATATAACCTCAGATTTTATTCGCACCCAAAGGAGATGACTGAGAAACCATCAACAATTAACAACCTGGAAAAGGCTTCCTGCAGTGGGGAAGGTGCCTTGAAGGAAGTGGGGGAATGGATGAGGCAGAGATGAGGAGGGAGAGAAGTCCAGGCAGGGAAGTTTCCTGCTGGAGGAATGACGGGTTGAAGGGTACTGGAGAAGGGTGAGGGGTAAAGATGTAAGATCTCAAAGGTTGGCGTGGGAATAAAAGCGAGGGAGACCCCAGAAGCCTTTATCATTCGTCCTGGAGGTGACAGAAAGCCACTGGAATCTATGGGGGTGGGGTGACAGCTTTTCTCCCTCTGCCCCTTCCCTTTCCTACTTTCTTTTTAAAATCTCCTTCCTTTCATCCTTCCTTCCTCTTTCTCTCTTGTAGCATTAAGAGCCTAAGCTCTTAAAAGCTGAATTAGCAGCCTGTAAACTGTAATTTGTTTTACTGTGATGGAAAAGAATGAAGGAAGAAAAGAGGAAAAGGAGGCAGAAAGGGTGAGAAAAGGAAGAAAAAGAGAGAAGCCTTTTCCAGCCTCCCTGATGCTGGTGTCATCTCTCCGGAGAGCTCCAGTTTCTCCCGCACAGAGCTTCCTTGTACAAACTGTTTGCACGTCCACAGACTGTGAGCTCCTTGAGATCAGGGGCTGTCCTTTAGTCTCTCCAGTGTCTTCCGTGGGTAGCATAATGCTTGGTACTTAGTGAGGGCATAATTCATATTTATGGACTGACTTTTCTAACTTCAGAGAGGCCAAGCAGGCAGTCAGTCCCTAAACACTAGGTTAGGTACCAGGGGATTCATATTTTGAATGGTGATAAGGGCCTGAAGGGAATGGGAAGGATTCATTCCAGAAGGATTTTAAAGGAAAAACCAACATATAATGTGCTGTCCCCCAAAATAAACACGGCCCACAGTTCACAAAAGAAGGCACAGGAAATTGAGTGCAGAAATTTAAGTTTCTGTGTTTTGAAAACTTTTCAAAGGCTAAATATTCATGTTGTTATACCCGGTACCTACTTTTTATTGTTTATTATTATTATTATTATCTTGATAGGACAGTCTTTTTCTAGCCAGCAAGACAAACTATTCCTTCAAAGAAGTGCTAGTGATTGCCACCGTCGAGTGACGGTCTTTCTAACTTGCCCCATCACCATTGCACCTGGATTTTATGTATGATTTGAACTTGTCCTCATTTATCAGAGCAAAGAGGTTTTAAATTTCCATTTATTTCCCTTTTAAAAATGTTGGGGTTTGATTCTTTCACATATAAAAACAACCCAACAAACCTTTTGATCAGTAATAATGGTCTAAATTTAAAGAAATGGAAAATGTGGTATTGAACAGACTCTCACTTAATACAGACATGTCTGTCTATGGAATCAGTGAGTAATTTCCTATTTTATGTCATGATAGTCGCAGGATTTAAGCTGGAAAGGATCTCAGGCGTCTTAGTCCACCCAGTGTCTGACAAAGAATCCAGCACCCCACCCCCACCCCACCCCAGGGTAGGGCCATCCCAGTTGTGGATGGGTCTTCTTGTTAGAAAGCTTTTTCTCACATCTCTACCCATGGCTAGCAGTTCTGCCCTCAGGGGCCAAGCGGAACAAGCTGATTCCTTTTCACATGCTAGAAGACAACGACCTGGTTCTTTCTCCTTAGGCTCTCCTAAGGATTCTCCTATTCTGTCTAAACCAGTTCCTTTAACCAGTTTCATGGGGCATGAGCTCTAGAGCTGTTGTCATCCCAACTGCTCTTCTTAACAGTCTCCATTTTATGTCCCACCCAAAAACGTGGAGCCTTGTGTTTGCTTGGCAGTGAAGAGCAGAAGCCTCTAATACCACTAAAAGGGAGAGCAAAGGGGAATGAAATGGTCAAAGCAACGTTGTATGAAGATTGAGGGCTGGTAGTGGGAGGAATTGGACGGGAGGCTGTCTGTGTCTCTCCCTCGCCTCTCTCTGTATTTGTCCTTGTCTATCACACACTCACTTACACACATACTCCCATATGGAGAAAAAAGGAAGGGGGGAGAGACAGAGAGGAGGAGGAGAGACAAGGATAGAGAGAGGTAGGAGAGGGGGAGAGAAGATAGAAATGGGAAAGAGGAAGAGGAGGTATAATGTTAATAAAATCAGAAGATCTCCCATGCCCCTTTCTATTGGCACCTAGTAAAGGCGTAGCTCCTTACTTCCAGTTAACTCCTTGGGAGTAGTTCACACCTTAACAGGAAGGGGCTGAACAGGGAGGAGCTACTTGGGAGTAGTTCACACCTTAACAGGAAGGGGCTGAACAGGGAGGAGCTACACTGTATGTAAGGAGATAACCAGGAGGACCTTGAGATTCTCCCAGTTACCACCTGGAGACTGCACATTTCGCTGAGATCCTCCTTCTGCAGCTTCTACTGAGAACTTCCAAGGACCAGGCTGAGAAACTGTTGTGAGTCTGAGAGGGATCCCTGCTTGAGGGAGCCTGTTCTATTTGTGA
>JAQQSW010012542.1:0-12503 GCA_028646575.1 Pseudocheirus occidentalis
AAAAGAAATAGCAAACCACTACACTATCTTTGCCAAGAAAACCCCAAATGAGTCATGAAGAGTTGGACAGGACCAAAACTATTGAGTAACAACAAAGCTTATTTACAGATCAATAATATGTCATGGAGGGGGTGAAGAGGATGCTATTCACTCTCCCCATCCCCCAGTTGAAAAGTTACAGAATGCAGTTTTGCACACCAAGTTTTAATTTTTAAACAAGATGCACTTATACTCTGGTCCTTTATGAAGTATGAACCCTTCTTTGATTGGGCTATGAAGAAAATGGCTGAGCAAGCAGGTTCTCACACCTCTGGGGAATTTAAATGGTCAGGACCCAGACCAGCTTTAGAGAAGAATTTACATCTCCTAAAGGGATCAAGAGTAGACATGTCGTGTGTGCACACTGAAGCCTCATCATGTAGAGCTGCATTCTGTAACTGCATTAACTGGCTTCTTTATTTCCGTCATTAATAGAATCGCTGTTCATTATGACCCTGTGTTCAGAAACCATGTGGTAATAATGAAATCTGGCTAAAAGATAAGACAGTGGAGTGAAATAAGTCTGGAAGAGTAGGTTGGAACCAGACTGTACAGGGCTTTAAATGTCAGACAAAGGAATTTTTATTTAATCCACTAGACAATACAGAGTCATGAAGATCTTTGAACAATGGAGTGCCATGGTGACATCTGCACATTTGGAAGATGATTTTTGATTCTGTCTGAAGAATGACATGAGGTAATGCAATAATAATCCAGGTGAGAACCACAGAGGGATAGTGGCAATGTTGAATAGGGATCATTCTCTTTATAGAATAGGGATGCAAAAAAACCCTTCAGAAATCATTGATTTGATCCCTGTTCCTCCAGAAAGGCCTGCACCTAAATAATTTCTGGCTGGTTGTGAATGATTATAATATCTTATAATCCTCATCCTGAAAGTTTTCTTTTTGGTTTAAGCTAAGACTCTTCAACAATTCAGGTCTGTTTGAATTAATGATATGTGAGCTCTTTATATCATTGTCATAGACTTTAATAGCTGGAAAGAACCTTAGAGGACACCAAACTCAATCTTTGCTTTTCACAGAGGATTCCCCTCATTTTTCATTCATTCATTCATTCATTCATTCATTCATTCATTCATTCGGAAGTTGAGATAGCTTAGAGAGGTAGAAGGATTGATACTGTACAAATTCACATGCAGATAACATGAAAGGGGCTCTGAGTCTTGGATTAATTATTTCAGTAGCTTTCCTACAACCCATGAGTAATCCCATTGAATGATGATGTCAAGTAGGAATATATATGTAACATATGTGTTATATATAGTTATATATATGTGTTATATGTAGTTATATATATATGTATAATTCTTTAAGCATCTGTAATTTTAGCAGTGTAATACCTCTACTGTAATACCTCTGTGAGCTTAGAGATAGTTTCTGAGGATTGTTGTAGCCAAGCAATATCTCAGGCTGCAGCCACTTTGATGATGGGCCTCTCTGAAACCTGATGGATGACTAGTTCTTGGATATTAAACATGTAAGCAATCACTGGAGCCATGCTTGACATGTCACCAGCTTGTCATTGCCCACGTCCAAGAGCTTTGCACTGGAACTAGAGCTGATCAAAAAAGTTGCAGAGTATTGGCAGTCATTGATCAGGAAATGGAGGTAGAATCCTATTTTTAGTAATATCTAAAGCTAAAATTAATTTTTAAAATGGCAATTTCCCATTCGGATCTGGTCCCTTTCCTCTGGGGCACTAAAGGAATCTCGTTTTCTTGGTAATGCCCTCTGAAAATTCTCCTCAGTCCATAGTACAGGACCAGGTATCCAGCTTAGTGGAGTTGAGTTGATGAGACAATGCTGGCTAAATTCAGGATTTAGCAAGAGTAATGAGCAAAGTAAGATATAGGTGGAGTTGTGGATAGAGCTCTGGAGTTTGAGTTAGAAAGACCTAAGTTCCAAGCCTAATTGAGATGCTCATTAGCTATATGTATGACCTTAGACCTGGATGTTCCTACCTTTCTAGTCTTTGTACACCTTACTAGCTGGCTACTGTGCAGTCTAGTGACATTGGTCTCCTTGTTGTTCCTGCAGTTCTTATTGGCACTCGCTCCATCTCCCAACTTTGGATTTTTTCACCAGCTGTCACTCATGTCTGGAATTATCTCTCCTCAGCTTAATTTCCTGGCTTCCTTCAAGTATCAGCTAAAATCCTACCTTCCACAGTATGGCTTTCCTGGTTCCCCTTAATCCTTAATGCCAGTACCTTTCCTCTAAGATTATCCCAACACACACACGTATGTATGTGTGTGTATACACATAAATATATGTGCCTATGTACATATATAAATAAATTTGTACAAAGTTGTTTGCATTATTTTCTCTGCCCCCCATTAGACTGTGAATTCCTTGAGATAGCAGCAAATTTGTTTTAATCCCCAGAATTTAGCACTGGCACATAGTAGGTAATTAATAAATGCTTGCTGATCTGACTTAACCTCTCTGTCTTAGTTTCCACATCTGAAAATGAGAATAATGACAGCATCTACTTCACAGAACTCCATGAAGATCTAAGGAGATAGTGCGTGTAAAGAGCTTTTCAAACCATAGAATCATATATATGTTAGCAATTGTTTAAAAAAGAATATCAGGATGTATACAGAAGGAATGAATAAGTGACAAAGCATTTGTTAATCACTTAGTATATGCAAGGCACTGAGCTAAGTTCTAGGGATAAAAATTAAAAAGTGAACCAGTCCCTGCCCTCAAGGAATTTACATTTTAATTGAGGGAAAACATATGTAAGGCAATTAGTAACCAAGGAAGGATGTTTTGGTCTGAGAAGTCTCAGGGGTTGTGATTGGAACAATAAATAGTCTTACCAGAAGTAATGTTAATGTTGGTATGATTACATTTCCAAAAGGCAGGTAGAACAATGCGGAAATTAGTAAGCAAAAGACATTACCCTTTCCTTAGAACTGGTTAGTCACAGAATTCTCTGGTTCTGGGTTTCTAGATTAACAGACATATCACTATTGGCCTTTGAGTGGGTATCTCTCATGTCCCTACACATGCTAATAAAGAGGGATTGAGGGTTGAGGCCCTTCTTCAGTGTATACTATTCTAGAGTAAAGATGAGTATCATTTAAGTATTACAAAATGCTAAATAATCTCCTAAAAAGTGGCTATGGTCTAAATGCTCCCTCTATGCATGTTGCACAATGACATCAGGAAGGTGATGTCTTGACTTGCAAGTGAATTGGATTTAAGTGAGGCAGGGCTGTGCAAAGTCACCAGCCTCACTCTCTTCTCCAGAACCCTCTGGATCTAGTAGCAAGATATAGATCAGGATGACTAGAGATGGCCCTGGACGCAGATCTTTCCCAGGTCTCTCAGGTTTGTCTGAGGCAATACCCATGTAGTGATTAAGGCTAGGTAAGAAATGAGGCAAATGATAATGTCTTTTACCTACTCAAAACAAAGAAATCAATCTGGGAGGAGAAGACCCTCAGGGTTTCTGGCTGGGGACAGAAACAATTGTTATTTACACTTATTCTGAACCATCAAAACCCAAACAATGGGCAACAGAGGTTTGGGCTGAGATTTATTATTTACCAATCAGTGAGAGCCAGAGTGATTTGGGTTTAAGGTATATTCATGTAGCATCAATTTGAATCCCAACGGGTGTTACCAAAGTCTAGTTTTTCCAGAGCTCTATTTCAAGAAATCCACTTTGCTTTAGGCAGGGCATGTAAATACATGATTCCTCATGTGGACAGAGGAAAAAGAAGGAAGGAAGGAAGCAAGCAGCATTGTCCAACTGTAACTGGCCAGTTGGGTCCCCTGTAGGGCAGTTACTACTACTCAACAATTCAAGACACCACCTTCCTGATGTCATTGGTACCTCTTCAAGAACAACAAACAACAATAACTGAGCTAGGTGCTGAGGATACAAAGACAAAAACAAAATAGTTGCTGCCCTCAAGGAGCTTATATTCTATCCAGTGATACAACATGTATGCATATAAGTAAACATAAAATATATGAAAAAGATTCCTACACTGGATAGGACCTTGGACTACATGACCCGTAAGGGCCCTTCAATTTAAAAATGTATCAATGGACCGAGCTTCCAAGGTTCTGGATTCCTGGAGAACATGATATTTCATATGATGTGACTGAGTAGTAGAACTTCCTAAACCTTGTGAAAAAACCATAGCCAAATCAACTGAATGATTCTCAAGTTGTAGATTTATATTTCCATAAATCAAATCAATGCTTATAAAATGCAAGGAGGAGTAGTCAACTCTAATCAACTTCTTACAGTGTTTTGAAGCACTGTGTCAAAATGGGTAATATTAGCAAAAAGGGATAGGGGGTGAGAAAAATCTTTTGAAAATGCAAAATTACTTCCTTTTTCCAATTAAGGAGTTCTTTACTATGTTTCTCCTAGGAGATGAGGAGGAAATTATTTTGGTATTCCTGAAATGGACACAAAAGAAAGGGACCAGTGGTTGTAGGAGTATATGATATTTTCCTTTTGAATTTCATTAGGTCTCAAGGAGTACAGCAGCCAGTGTAATCACACACAATAGATTGTACAACTCCAAGGTTTCAAACCTGTGTTTTGGTAGTTTATATGCACATACACTAGTATACTTCCAAAAGCACCTGTCATTTTACAGGTCTAGTAATGAAATAGATGAAACCCATATATATATGTATATAGATTCATATACATATGTGTAAACTGTGAACATTTTGTCAAGTCCATGTATGTATCTATGGTCCAGATCACTCTCTCTCCATATATGAATATACACACACACACACATATACGCATGTAGATATTTCTGTTTATATACACATCTTTACATTTATCTCTCTATACCTATTGATAAATATATAGATGTGTGTATGTACTCCCATACATCATATTGTTGTTTGTTCTTTGTTTTTGAAGAGGTCCAATGACATCATGAGGTTGGGAGTACAATACTGGATGATAGGTGATGTCTTGACTTGCCCTTGAATTAGATTCAAGTGAGGCAGAGTTGCACAAAGTCGTCAGCCTCATGGTCCTCTAGAGTTATCGAAGTCCAGTGGCAGGACAAAAGTCAGGATGACTGGTGATGGCCCAGGATGCAGTGGATGACCCTGGTGTCTTCAATATCTGACTGAGCTTTAAGTACCCCATGCCACTTGCTTCAGTTGCCGTCATGACCATTGGAATAAGTTGTTCTCATCCTCCCTTTCCTCTATGGGAAGTCTTCACATGCTTGGGGTAAACACTCTCTTAACTCACCCATGGCTTTGAGGCCTGTTGGTTACCCTCAACTTGGTTTAGCACATTTACTGAGATGGTTTTTACCAGGATGTGGCTGCTGAGCATGCTACAGCTTCTTGGAGCCACTGGGGAGAGCTGGGTGAGAGGTGGACACCAAAGGTGGATGGATGAGCAGCTCTGCAAAGGGTTCAGCAGCTCTCCCACAAGAGGTGCTTGGCCTCCCTGAACACCCCATACACCCTCTATGCATACGTTGAAATATCAATATATAGACCTACATAAGTGTATGTATACATATTCATATGTGTGTATATGTACTACACTAATATGTGTATATGCAGCAAACAAACATATAAATACTTTGTACAGATTATAATTTGAAACATGGTATATTTTCTTTCATTAAATAAACATTTATCAAACCCCAACTCTGCACAATACACATAGATCCTGGGGGTTGGGGGAAGGAGCAGGGAGAGAGGGCAAAATACAAAGAAATGTAAGGTATAATCCTTGCCTTCAAACAGTCTTCAATTTAAGGATTTCCCCATTATGTACTTTTTAAATTCTGAAAAATTTTAGTGATGATTTTTTTTTGCATTACTTTCATTTCCAACTACATATCCTTCTTCATCCCCTACCCAGAGAGCCTTTCTTGGTAACAAAAATTTGTGGGAAAAATAAACCAAACAATAGTTCAGTAAAACCAACCCAAACGGCCACCTTGCCTGACAATAAGGCTGTATTCCACACCATGTGTGTACACACATGTGTATTGCATGAGTACATGTGGTACCTGCATACACACATGTACACACATGTTGATATATAGATAAGTGTATATATAGATAGCTATCTGTGGTCTTTTACACACACACACACACACTTTCTCATTTCCATGGTCAACCTTGGTTTTATACAGCGTGCAGTTTTGTTCTACATTGTTGTAGCCACTCAGTATAATATTCTCCTGATTCTGCTTTCTCATAGTTCACGTGTCCTCCAAAATTTCTTGGCCTCTTTGGTCCAAGAACCTCGAAAGAAAGGATTTACTGTTCCAATTATCTTTATACTTCAGACAAGAAGCCTGGAGTAATGTAATAAATCAAGCCTGAAATTAGGAAGACTTGGTTTAAAACCTCACCTTCAATTCTTAATAACTGTGTGACAATGGGCAAATTCCTTAACCTCTCTGAACTTCTGTTTCCTCATCTGTAAAATGGGAATTGAAGTACCTACCTCACAATATTACTACAAGGCTCCAGTGAGATGGAAATGTGTATAAAGAACTTTACAAACTTTAAAGCTCCATAAACATTTTAGTCACCGTGTTATTATTGCTCTCTTTATCTTTTTAAATTTTCCATCTCAATTAATTACGGCTGAGGATGGGAGGATTCAACTGCCCATCAGTCCACCTGCATCATGCCCCTGAACTATTGCTTGGAAGTTTATAGAGTGGGGGGTGGGAATGAGTTGGGGGAGGGTGATGATGGGTGTGTTTGCCCATCCAGACTCTGTCCTGCTTGTAGCCCCAGCCCAGGATGAAGTGATTTCTTATTCCTTGTGTCATCTGAAGCAGTGAACCATTCTTTCTGATGCAAACAAAAGCAATCTTCACAATCTTCGCACAGCAGGTAGGTTTCCCCTAGAGGTGAAATGCCCAGAACACTACTTCCCAGATTGATCTGTTGAAGAAGCACTGATTGCTTCCTAGAGGCAAAAACCATCAACAATTTTAGCCTGGCTATAGCTCTTTTAGATTGTACCCAGAGGAATCAGGGTTTGGGCAAAGGAGTTCACTTCTAAAACATGTATTTTTAGTTGATTTGAAAAATATATATATCACTTAAATGCAAGCAAATTATCATTCTGGATTTTATTACCCAGCAGCCTTTAGTTTAGTTTAACAGTTGAATAATGCCTCATCTCCCTATTATTCAGTGTTTTAAAAGGTGATACACGTCCATCTGTCAGTGTATGTGCTCAGTGAAATTCTGCCTGGAGGCAAAGAGATGGACTGGGTGACCTCTGGAGGGTCCTTCTAGCCTTTAGATTCTCTGCTAATCTGCTTTAAGCATGTTTTATAGTTGACAGTATGACCACTGTGAAGTCAGTGCCACCACAATAATCCATTCTAGGTACTCATGATTTTTACTGAAATAATTATCTTAGAGCTAAAGAAGAACATTTGTTAGATTAATTCAATTCAAATAAACAAACATTTATTTATGCACGTCTATGTGGAGAGCACTGTGCTAGGTGCTAGAGATGCAAAGAAAACAAAAAAAAAAGAAATAAAGTCCTTGTGTCAAAGATTTTGCTGAGGATGATACAGCATGAACAGTTTTATAGAACACTGTGGGTCTTAGGCTTGGGGGTGTAGAAAGAGGAGTATCAACTGTATCAACAGTGGCAGTAGAAAGTGGTGGTCAAGTTCAGAATGAAAGGGATGTAGGAGTATGCATACTAAGGGCATGGCTTCTTACTGGGACTGGTGGCTATTTCTACTAATCCTTCTCTATGAAGGGTTAGCTGCTGTGATTCAAAGTTAGATGCTGCCATCAGTGATCAGAGAGCTAAAACTGGCAAGTGCTAACCCTCCTGAGTTGAAGTTTACACTGCATATTCAGTTCCACTAAGTTGAGAGCTTGATTCTAGAGTTTCTCTGTCTACACCTAATGAACATCTATCTGGTGGGAACTGTGTTATAACACTCCTTTGCCTGATAAAGGTAGGACTCCAATTGTGAATTGTGATTTTCCTAAAGCATAGGTTCAACAATGTTACTCTGCTACTCAGTATACTCCACTGGCTCCCAGGAATACAAAATCCTATTTGGCACTCAAAGCCCTTCATAACTTTCCATTCTTCTCATACCTTAGTCTCCACCATAGTCTCTGATCCAGTGACACTGGCCTCCTTGCTGTTCCTCAAACAAGACACTTCATCTCTTCACTCCAGGCATTTTCTCTGACTGTTTCTCACACCTGGAATGCTCTTTCTCCTTATATCCACCTCCTGGCTTCCCTGGCTTCTTCAAGTCTCAATTAAAATCCCATCTTCTTAGGAGACTCTTCCCAGTTCCTCTTAATTTTAGTGTCTTCTGTCTTTGAATTTTTCCCTCTTTTCCCTGTCAGTAACTTGTTTCTCCTTCACCTCCTTTTCCTCCTCTTCTTCCTCCTCCTCTTCCTCTGAGCTCCTTGAAGGTGGGTACTGTCTTTCACTTTATTATTTTTTTTCTTGGCATCTACAATGCTTAGCACAGTGCCTGGTAAATATTAGATGCTTAATAAATATATTTATTGACTGACTGACTCAATTGCTTAAAACTCTTAGGCTCCTATTGATCCTATGGCTAGGAGGACTTCAGGGTCTAGGAACACAGTGGGCTTGTGACCACTGTATATGTTTATGGTTCGTTATTATGCATTGCCTCGTTATTAATTACTACATATTTACTTATTAATTCTCCATGAGGAATACAAAGAGTAAAACTGAGGTATTTCAGCACATATGTCTGCTTTTATGGTAAACAACACCATTATGCCAAAGGGATTTGACTAGCAATCACTGAAATTTAGCTTGTTCAAAAGGAGGTGAGGTTAACTAGTAGATAGTGTCCCAAAGCTAAGTTCTAGTTTATTAAATGTGTGTCATGTGCCAGGCACTGTGCCAAATGCTGGGCACAAAAAAGAAGCAAAAGACAGTTTATGCCCTCAAGGAGCTCACAGTCTAATGGGGGAGACAATAAGCAAACAAATATGTACAAAGAAGTTATATGCAGGATTAAAAGGAAAACATCATTTTAACTCACCTGGTTCAGCTGGCTCTTGTTTTCCCCTCTCAAATCCACATTGTTACAACAGAATTAATCCAACTCTTAGCAGTTCACTAGAGGGTTCTCTAGACCTTCTGGAATTTGGCCTCTGGGAATGTGGGTTTTAGTGTCTCATATTCACTAGGATTCTTCTCTATAGCTATGGATGCTCGACAAAAGTTGGCTACACTGATAATTGAAGCTTTGATTTCTTGGGGCTAGTTTTAATACTATTTTAAAAATATGGTAATCGCTTGAGGATGTTCTGACATCCATTTTCTCCTGGATAGAAAATGTTCAACTTTCATGTTTCCAACTATAGGTTGGTAACTTTTTATTTTTTATTTTTTTTGCTTTTTGGAGGGCAGTTGGGGTTAAGTGACTTGCCCAAGGTCACACGGCTAGTTTTTGTGTTAAGTGTCTGAGGCCAGATTTGAACTCAGGTACTCCTGACTCCAGGGCCGGTGCTCTACTCACTGCGCCACCTAGCCGCCCCGGTAACTTTTTATTCTTATCATGAATTTCCCTAAGTTGTCAGAAGCTTGCACATTGAAGGGTCTTATGAGATTTGAGTTCTATTTATTTTCTTCCAGTGTATATCTCTGCTGCTCTGTAGAGACTTCACTGGAAATTTTTTTCTGTCTCCCATATTCTAAGACAGTGGTTCTCAACCTTCCTAAAGCTGCAACCCTTTAATACTCATATGTGGGCATATCTGCATGTGGGCAGATCTGCCTGGAGACAGATAGAGGAGCCGTGTCTCGGTTCCTAAGACCATTGGAAATGTGTTTTCTGATGGTCTTAGGTGATACCTATGACCCCTGTGAAAGGTTTCGACCCCCAAAGGAGTCGCAACCCACAGGTTGAGAACCGCTGTTCTAAGAAAAGAGGAAAACACTAACAGGACAGAGTCATCCAGTCCTTGGTGAATACTCGGAGGATCTGTGATCTCATCAAGGTGGTCATTCCCTCCCACAACACAGATTGCCACCTGTCCATGGTTGCCCAGCCTATACAACTCTTATCCACATCTTCTGTGACTTTGTGAAGCTACTAAGGAGGCCAGCAAACTGGCCATCTCTTACACTCACTATGTGAACAGTTCATCTGTTTCACTGATATGTTTCATCACTGACATTTTTCCTTCCAGATCTCCTTTATAATGTGATGATACAGCCTGCTTACACCTACCATGTGCTTCTCCATTGACCTCTGGGGTCATACTCATTTTCAATGCTTTCTAGATTGTAGTGTTCCATGTCTTACAGCCATCCAAAACCAATGGCATAATATTGGTGTTAAAAAAAAATGGGCCTTTTGTTCCAAAGAGAAGTTTGGGATCATTGAAAGTACTTTCCATTTTACAAAGGCAGTCTACTGTGCTCTCTTCCTATTCAGTCCTGTGTCTGACTCATCATAACACCAATGCAATATTCACAATGCTGATGGCCACTGTAAATATGCTGGCACAGTGCTTAATCACAAAATATAACAGATTCTCCATATAGAAGACAGATAGAAACAAAAACATTTATTCAGACACCAGAAAACTGAATCCCCAAACCAGTGAATTGATTCTGTCATAGTAACAAAGATTAATAAGCTATAACAGCACAGTGCCACAGCATCCTTTAACCTTCCCACAAATCAAAATTTACTCATAAGCTTAACTATCTCCCTGGGACACGTCCTCTCCCCGCTCCAGTCTCTAATGGCTCTGACTCCCAGCTTCCTGCGGGCTCTGCTCCACCCTTCAGCAAACTCCTCCCACCACAGTCTCCATGTGACCACATTCAGCCTATTAGGGGGCAGGGTCTATTTTCATAGCAGGGAAGCTTCCTGTGGGCTGTGCTCCACCCTTCAGCAAACTCCTCCCACCACAGGCTCCATGTGACCGCATTCAGCCTCGTAGGGGGCAGGGCATATCTTCAAAGCAGGGAAGGTCTTCAAATTCCCTTAGGTTTATTAAGGGTCAGGGAAGATCTTCAAATTACTATCTATGTATCTGTACTGTACTATCTATCAAATTACACTCATACGTTTGCAGTTTTTCTCTCTTTCTCTCTGTCTGTCTGTCTATGATGGCTAGGCTCATATGTGGCACAGATAGATATATGATCCGAAATCTGGCTCATTCTTCAAGGGATACTGTGATTTATACCTTTGTACAGAATAGAAGGAGGGCTAGAACTAGTCTTGTTCCCTCCCTCACCTCTCTCCAAAGGGACTTGGACTAGAATATTGAACTAGAGTCATATCTGTCCACAAGACCTCAAATATGTGGTCTAAGGATACAACCTTGGGAGGAGAGGACCAGGATCAGCACTTCTTTTCTTGATCCTCTTTTTAAAAAAATTCATTTTATTTATTGTTACCAGATTAGCTCCCTCTCACCAAACATAATAACTGGTAACCTTTATCAATTTGTTGTTATTGTTCAGTCATGTCTGACTCTTGGTTTTCTTGGCAACAACACTGGAGTCATTTGCCATTTCCTTCTCAAGCTCATTTTACAGATGAGGAAACTGAGGCAAACAAGGTTAAGTGATTTGTCCAGAGTCACAGGGTAACTGAGGCCAGATGTGAACTCAGGAAAATGAATTCATGTCAGGCCCAAAGTCTATCCACTGTGCCACAAAGTAAACAGTAAATGAAATATTGGATGTTATACAGTTTAGAATAGATCAATAAATACGTAAGAGTAAAGAACCTCTTCAACTGGGAACAAGATAAAATCTTATTCTACCAAGGAGAGTTTATACTTAGCAGGTTTCTAGGATTTCAAGTGTTGTAAGTCCAGGCCCACATTGGGCTATCTGGCTTCTTCTACATGTCTTTGGCTCTGACAGCTCTGTGGTCGTTCAGAAGGTTACACTGGCTTCTTGTGACCGTGTCTCTCAGATTCCTTCAACTGTCTTTGAAGAAATCACTTCTCCCTTATGTAACCATAGCTGACTCTAAGCTAATCAGGAGTCACGTCTCCCTTACGTGTACATCTCATGAGAAGGTCATAGGGCAGTCCTTCAGCACACCACCAAGCCAGAGTGACTGGAGGTATTCTTTCTATATATTCAATTCTTTCTATAAATCCAATCTAATGGACAAGGTGTATAGGTCTATAGATCTTTATTCACATGTGTTTTTTTTCCTGTGTGGATGACTTGGCTGAACTCTTTTAAGTGGTTATGAAATTCATTTGGGGAGCTCTATAATTAGTACCTGGTACATGGCAGAATGCTAGGATATTCTAACTGGGAGGTATTTGCAAGCAGATTCTGGGGGTAGAACCACACATAAATTATTCCAAAATGAGACTCAAATTCTCTTTGTAAAAACCTTCCCAAAGGAAAAGACTCCATGTGTTAGCAAGCACTCCAGCACACAGGGTGGA
>JAQQSW010012543.1:0-12503 GCA_028646575.1 Pseudocheirus occidentalis
TTATGGTTTCTGAATAAAGACCTTGGTTCTGCCTTCCATGTGGAGAGTTTGCTACATTTTGGGATCCAAAACTACACCAACATATTCATAACCATCATGGGTGTTGTGAATATCTCATTATTGATACAGGTCTCAGAAGACAGACACAGTGTGCTGCTGGGCTTGTACCCAAAGCCTACAAAGTTGGGTGGGGTGGTCAGAGTTTATGCTCCTCTGGAGCAGCCTTTGACAGCTCAGGAATCATTTCTGTATCAAAACGAAGCAGGATTTTTGTGGAATATGGTCTAGTCTAGGTCTTGGCTCAACAAATTTGCTTGGAATATGAGAGTTATAGGGAAAAGTTTAGGGAACAGATGGATTTATCATCTGTCAAGGAAAAACAAAAGGGAGAGAGAAAAGGACAACAGAGTGTGCTGGTTCTGAGGCTGAGCTCAAGACTCATCTTTGAAGCACCAAGAGTCTAGTACAAAGGTGCCAAACTTGAGGTCAGCAAAAATACAGAGGGTGGCTGGACAGAATGAAAATGTAATTGGAAAATGTTTAACGAAATAAATAAAAATACAGAGCAACATAGATAATGCTAACTTGTGGTTTTCTAAGTCAGCATGTTGCCTTTCTATTTGAATTTTGACCCCACTAAGCTAAAAAGCATCTCTCAGGCTTCTATGGAAAGGCTCAAAATGGGAGAGGACTATAGGTGACTATACCCAGAACACAGTCTCCAACACTGAACATGAGAAGGCTGGGTTTGCCTCCAAATCCTTCTGTGCCCCATCCATCCCTCTGGCCCTCCATGCATCTAGGGAGCAGAGTCCACACTCAGTTAAGATAAGTTTCCAGAGAGATTTCCCCAGGCTGCTCAGCTTGAGGCCATCTGTTCATAGCTTTCTTCATCTCTTTTCAATGCGTGATTCTAAAATGTGAATGTGCATGAGCAGAAATAAAGAAATACACTTCGGAGTGAGAGCCGGCCAGTGACATCACATATCATAATGAAAAATGCTAAGCACTTCACTAGCAAAGAGATTTTTGTCAGGCTCTGATGTGAGGGCAGTAAATTCTTTAAAGCTGGTCCAAGTTGTGGGGATCAATGTCCTTATAAGAGTCTGACTAAAATTCTCAGTCAGTCCAATCAGTATAGAGACCAGGATGGGCAAGATTATTAGGAGATTTTCATCCTGAGTGACTTAACCCTACGGTGGTCTGATGGACTGGACAAAGCTAGCCTGATGGTGCTGCCATCAATGGTAACTGGAACACTACACACTATAACCAAATGGTATTATAGCACTGTCTCTCTTGCTCCTGGACAAAGGGATAGAAAGAACTGGAACAATGTAAAGTCAAGAACAGAAAGTCTCTTGGGAATATGAAATTTTGGCAAGGCAAGCCTCCCCTTTTCCTGTCTACACACTCCAGTGAAGGATTTGTGTCCCTTGCCCACTCCTCAATAGGTCTATATTGCGGAGAATCAAATACTATGAATTACATCACAGAACTGAGGACTTGGAAAGAACCTTAAAAGCTGTCCAGTTCAACCCTAACGGATGCACAAATTCATTCTACAACAGGCCCTACAAATGGCTGTGCAGCTTCAGCTTACTGCCCTACAGTTGAACCTACAATTATGGAGAATTTTCTACTTCACAAAGAAGTTCAATCCCCTTTTGCAGACAGTTCCACTTGTTGGTAAGCTCTTCCTAAAGCTGAGTCTAAAATGTGCCCTCTCAGTCACCTCTGTCCCATGGACCCTAATTTTGCCCTACGGAGCTAAGTAGAAGCACCTGAATCCTATAGTCTTTCAAAGCTCTGGGCTGACTCATAGATCTGTCAGCAATCTCTTGGAACCCACCAAGGTGCCCTGACTGAGATTTAGTTCCCCTTTCAGAGAATGTTTTCTAGGATTTAGAGGAGCGAGGGCCCCCGAGATCGGCATCCAGTCCAAAGCCCTCATTTTACAGGTGAGTAGACAAAGGCAGCCAGTATGTTTCCCCTAAACCTTCTCCTCTCCAGGGGAATTATCCCTAACTTGTTCAACTAATCCAACAGGAATGGTTTTCCTTCTCCTCCCAATCCCTCTGGACACCCTTTGTTTGTCCACATCACTCTTAAAATGCAGCAACTGAACATGAGCGCCTGTGACCACCTAAGGCAGATTGCGGGGGGATGATCACCATTCCTGTGCCAGACAGTATGCTTTAATTGATTAGCTATTACCCTATCCAGTCTTATCTCACCATATGCCTTCTCTTCACAGTCTGCCCTTCCACCAAACTGGACAACTCTCTGTCCACCAAACGGGCAACAAGAGTAACAGCTGCCCCATTTACATGGCACTTCAAAGTTTGCAAAGCACTTTTACACCCATTATCTTCTTTGATCCTTAGAACAACCCTGTGAAGTAGGTGCTATTATCCTCTCCATTTTATAGAAAACTGAGGCACATAATTTAAGTTAAGCAATATGCCCAGGGTCACATAACTACTAAGAGTCTTTATGAGTTCCAGGCCCCCTTCACAGACCTAGGGCTGCAAAGGACCTTAGAAGCCCAACCTCCCCATTTTTAAATAGAAACTGTGATTCAGAGGAGTTGTGCAGGTGGTACCCATCAGAGGTTCCAATCCAAGAGCTGGTGCCACCTGACCACACTGTCCTCTTGGGCCCCTGAGCCTTCACTCACCAGGCTCCCTATACCTGCAACAGCCAGCACTGATCTCTGTCTTACTTGGCTCTCTGTGCCAAGAAGCTGTCTCAGACCCCTCGTCAGGTGAACAGGGAGCCAAGCAGCCATGAGCAGGGGCTTGGTGACCCACTAGAGAACACTTCAACTCAAACCAAAAGGACTTGTCTCTGAGGATGATGGGAGGGGCAGGAATTCCAACAGGAAAAGAAAGCCTTATTTTAAGACTTTCCCGTCAGATCAGTTTTGACAGGATCAAAGACGCAGAGCTGTGAAGGACCTTGGGTCACTTAGTCCAACGGCTTCATTTTACAGAGGTAGAAACGGAGGTCCAGAGTTAAGGCACTTGTCCACAATGCAGCACAGTGGGGATCTCAACCCAGCTGCACTAACTCCAAATTCTGAGGTCTAGCTTCACATGTCAATTAAATAGGAATGAATAGTTTTTCTAGGTGGCAAAGAAGACTGAGCACTGGAATAGCTGGGAGCTGGAAAGACCTGAAGTCAAATATTGCCTCAGAGCTCTGAGCTTGCCTCTGAGCTGTATGATGTAGGACGCTTACTCCAGTGTCCCTATCTGTAAAATGGAGGAGATGACAGCACCCACTTCCCAGGGCTGTTGTGAGAATTAAATGAGGTGACATACAAAGCAATCTGCAAACCTTAAAGCCCTATCACAATGCCAGCTGCTGAAATCGCGGGCTGCATAGACCAGATGGCAGTGTAGAAGCAAGAGAACTCCTTGAGTTCCCCCCATAAACACCTCAAATACCTATAAAATACGACTCTAAACACATTTCAGAGCTCCAGAAACCACAAAATGACAGAGAAACAAGGCTCCTGCTGAAAGCAGCCTGGCTGACGGATGGAAAGGGCTCATTGCAGTGCTCTGGAAGCAGAGCCCAGCCCTATGCGGTTTTAGCTCCACGCCATCCAGAACAAACCATGGCTGGAGCACTCAGGAGAGCAAATCACCAGCAGTTGTGGCAGTTTCCAGAATTATCAACCCATAAGAACCAAGGACAAAGTGAAAGGTCAGTGGAATTTGGCTAAATTTGGGGGGTCAAGAAGCAGGTCCAGTCAATTGTCCCCAGGGCAAGAAAGCAGCAGAAGCAGCAGCCCTGCAGCCACCTCCATGTAGCTGCTTCAGAAGCTCCTGGACTGCAGATTGCAGGGGGGCCAAGCGATCACACAGAGGCTAAGTGCTTTTGCCTTGACCTGCCTGTATCATGGTGGTCCTGGGTGGTGGTCCTGAGGTGCGTGACCAGTGAGCCAAAGCTGGTGAAGGCTGCAGAGATGGCGGCCTACTAATAGCTCCAGCAGCTGCGAAAACCCCAACGATTTGGGACAAAGCTCTCCCCTCTAGAAGCAGAGTTCCACAGAGCTAAAAAGTCAAGCAATTGACTGGCAACATGAGCAGGCAAAGGAAGCAAAGCAAGGCCAGCAATCCAACTTTAGATTCCTTTTTTGGGGGCACAAAGGATCAAAGCATGGAACAGGAGGAAGACAACAGAGTCAGAACTCCTGCACCAAAAGCTTCCAAGAAAAATGTAGACTGGTTATAAGCCACAGAGGAGCTTAAGAAGGATTTTGAAAACTAAATAAGAGAAGTGGAAGAAAAATTGGGAAGAGAAATGAGAATGATGCAAGAAAATCATGATAAGAGAGTCAACAAACTGGCAAAAGAAAATAACACTTGAAAAATATACTAACTCAAATGGCAAACGAGGCCTGAAAAGCCAATGAAGAGAAGAATGGCTTAAAAAGTTGAATTTTCCAGATGGAAAAAGAAATCTCAAGAGCATGCTGAAGAGACTAATTCCTTCAGAATTAGAGTGAGCAAATGGAAGCAAATGACTTTGAGAAATCAAGATACTATTAAACAGATCCAAACAAATGAAAGAATAGAAGGCAATGTGAAATATTCCCTTGAAAAAACCACTGACCTGGAAAATAGATCCAGGAGAGACAATTTAAAAATTATTGGACTACCTGAAGGCCACGATCAAAAGAAGAACCTAAGAAAGAATCCTTCAAGAAATTCTCAAGGAAAATTGCTCTGATATTTTAGAACCAGAGTGAAAAACAGAACTTGAAAGAATTTACCAATCACCTCTAGAAAAAGATCTCAGAAAGAAAACTCCTAGGAATGTTATAGCCAGGTTCTGGAGTTCCCAGATCAAAGAGCAATTATTATAAACTGCCAAGAAGAAACAATTTGAATACTGTGAAAACACAAATCAAGGGAGCTAGGACTAAAATCAAGAATCACCTACCCAGCAAAATTGAGTATAATGTTCCAGGGGAAAATATAATCATTCAATGAGGTGGAAGACTTTCAAGCATTCTTGAGGAAAAAAAACAGAACTGAATAGAAAATTTGACACTCAAATACAAGAAGCATGAGAAGATAAACATGGAAAAGAATTCATAAGAACTTATCAAAGTTGATCCATTTACATGCCAAGGTGGAAAAAAATAATCATAACTTAACGAAACTTTTCTCAGTATGAGGATAGGTGAAGGGAATACACATATGTCTATATAGGAGGGTATATATGTGTAGGAATACATATGTGAGTGTGTGTATACATGTATACAGGTATACATAGAGGGCACAGGATCAATTAAATAGGAAGGGATGATATTTTAAAAGGTGATATTGTGAGGTGGTAGAAGAATAGAATGAGAGGAGACAGGAGAGAGAGAGAGAGAATGGGATTAATCATCTCATAGAAGAAGCAAGCGATAACTATTTCAATAGAGGGGAAGAACAAGAAGGCAAAAGGGAATGGGGTCAATCTTACTCTCATTGAATTTGGCTTAGAGAGGGAATGACATACACTATAAATTGGGTATCTTGTCCTACAGGAGAGTAGGGGGGAAGGGGATGAGAGGGGGTATCACAGAGGAAAAGGCAGGTTGTGGGGAGGGTTGTTAGAAGCACACATGTCTATAAAGAGACAGGGACAAAGTAGAGAATAGAACAAGAGAGGGGCGGAATAGGATGGAGGGAAATATAGTCAGTCTTTCAACTGGAGATGTTTTGCATAACTCCACATGTACAACCTGTACCGAACTGCTTATCTTTCCAGTGGGGATGGGTGATGAGGCAGGGAAAGAGTCTAGAATTTAAAGTTCTAAAATCAAATGTTAAACATATATATATATGTGTGTGTGCATATATATAGTTATTATTATTATTGTTGTTATTTACATGCAACTGGGTAATATGATATACAGGCACTGGGGTAGGGAGATCCATCCTGCCCTATCAGAAAGTCAGAGGGGTGAAGGGGGAGGACATAGGAGACAACAGACTGGTGGAGGGGGTATACAGTGGCATTCCAGTTTTGGGGTGGTGGGCAGGGAAAAGATGGGGAGAAAATTTGTAACTCAAAATCTCGTGGAAATGAATGATGTAAATGAAAAATAAACAAAAGTTAATAACAAAAGAAAAGAAATAGTGAGTAGGCAGATTTCAGAAAAACCTGGGGAGACTTACATCAACTGGAACTGAGTGAAGGAAGCAGAAGTGGAGAACACTGCACACAGTAACAGCAACATTGTACAATGTTCAACTTTGATAGACTTAGTTCTTCTCAGCAATACAATGAACTGAGACAATTCCAAAAGAGTCATGATGGAAAATGCTATCGGCATCCAGAGAAAGAACTAGGGAGTCTGAATGCAGACCGAAGCACGCTATTTTCTCTTTTTTTGTTTTTTCTTTCTCACGGTTTTTCCCTTCAGTTCTGATTCTGCTTTCATGGTGTGACTAACGTGGAAATATGTTTAATATGATTATACATATACAGCCTACGTCAGACTGCATGCTCTCTTGGGGAAGGGGAGGGGAGGGAGGAAAAAAAACTTTGAAGCTCAAAATCTTATGAAAACTAAAAGTAAAAAAATTGCAAAGTTTAAAAACACAACGAAGTGTCAGCTGTTGCTGCTGTCATCACTATCAGTAACTTTGGTCTACCTCCCTTTCCCAGGTCTGTCAGCCATCTCCTAGAATCTTCCCAGGGGTCCCTGAGTGACACCCACCTACCTCTGCAGAGAATGATTTTACAGGATTTAGAGCTGGCAAGGGTACTTAAGTAAACTAAGGGCTAGAGGCGTGACCAGACTTATCCAAGGTCACTCAGGCAGCGAGCTGTAGGCCTGAACTTCCACTCCTATCTTCCTTCCACTACATGAGGAGAAAACACACCCTCTACAGCAGGGCTTCTCAAACAGGGCTCACCAGATCTGTTCTGTAAACTAGTTTAATAACTGCATACCCAGACAGCCGTATGCTGAGAAGGGCGCCAGGGGCTGCACAGATGGCCAAGGAAGGCCAGGACACAGTCAGCTCTATCCCAGTGTTTCAGAGAACTGGACTAGGATACTGAACAAGCCCAGCACCCACAGTCCTCCCAAGTATTCACTCAATAATCCTTAAACTCAGAGTCAATCTTCAATTAAAATCAAAAACTAGCACTTCAGGCTGTCAGCAGAACAAGCAATGCAGGGAAAGCCAGCAAGGGAACAGCTCCCAAGTTCTTTCTGCGTTTGACTCAGATGGCGTGGCAACTGTGAAGATGGGTCAGTTTTAGGCAGGACAGAACACGAAGCAGAAAGGGCCCGAGGCCAGGAGCCAGCAGACAAGGGTCGGCCTGACTGTCTGAAATGAAACCAGGCACTTCCTCTTAGGTTCAGTTTTCTCATAGACAGAATGAAGGGTTAGATAAATGATCGCTAAGATCCCTCTAGCTCGAGTTACATCATGTATGCACTTTTACATCTTAAACGTCAACTGATTCCTTTCTTCTGCTCAGAACATTTAGGGATGCATGACGACAACTTGTGAAAGCACACTCCCACCAAGAGCTGCATCATTCTGCCTGGTATTTTGCACGTTCAACTCCCGGCCAGGTTCACTTAACAGCTGTGTGGCTGTGGGCAGCTGACTCGCCCTCTCTGATCCTCAGGTCCTTCATCAGTAAAAAAAAGAGATCAGATTACATGACCTCTACTTCCAGACCTAGACTCATGAGCTTAACTGCGCTACTAAAGTGGCTGCACATTACGTCAAAACAAGACCACCTACGGCTAATCAGAGAGAAGAGAGAAAATAACCAGAACCTAACGGGCACAGTGAACCAGCTGTAGCATGTTAATGGAATGGCATATTATTACTCTGAAAGGACTGACAAAAGAGATCATTTCAGAGACTCCTAGTAAATATGGTCTGATGGGGAATGAAGTGCAGGGAAAACCAACATAAGCTTTATACAATGACTAAGGACCAACTGGAGGTCTACCATGCCTCCTGACAGACAGGCAGGTGATCCACTCAGGTGCAGCGAGAGCCCTAAGCATCTGGAGACAGGAATGGAAGGGTGGGGATGGCCCTGATGTGACCCCACACTGCCCCTGGGACCTCACCAGCCTCGCTGTCAGCCAGCACGCCCAGAGGATCCACGTCCTTCAGGTAGAGCTCAGTCTGGGCCACACATGGCTCTTCTGTTGGAGAGCTGCCTGATGGGGGACCAGCACAAGGCTCGCCTCTGGCGGCGCCTTCACCTGCCTCTGGCGTTTGGCCACCATGCCACTTCTGCCACTTTTGCCACTTCCTGCGCTTCCCATGCTGCTGCTTCCCCGCTGCTTCGTTTGGAGGCTGTTTCCACTTCCTCTGCATCTTTCTGTAGAAAAGAAATACAAAACTTCTTAACAGCAAGGATTTTGTTTTTAATTTTCTAGTGGAAAATTTAATCCTGAGCATCAGACCCATGCAGCATCTGATGTCCCCTCTGCGTAGGAATGTAAACCCCCTGAGAAGGCAGGGACCTTGTCTTACCTAAACTTTCTCCCTTCAGCACAGTACTCTACACGGAATTTGATTTATTAAAGGGACATTAACCTTCCCAAGAAAATAAGGAGATTTGCAAACAAAATAAAACATTCATTGAAAATTTTTAAAAATAGGAAAAGGCAGAAGAAAGGAGAGATCACTGCCAACCTCACAATGCTGAGTTATTTTAAAGTAACTGGTTTTTGAGCACAGGTAAGAGAGATGTTAACAAGCAGATCAGTGAAATTTAGTGCACTCAACATGAAGTATTTGTTGTAGGAGGCACATGCTGGGCCAGGAGCTAGGAAGTTTAGATAGGACACAATAGTCTCTGTCCTGACAGATCTGAGAGTCTGGTGAAAACAACAGCTCTTGCTATGGACTACTCCCCTTAAAAGCAAAGCCCATCTAGTTTACTGAAACAAGCAAATAAAACAACCAATAAAGAACTGGTAAACAATATAAAGTCACAAAGTGTTACAAACCAAATTCTGTTTTGTCTTATTTTTACAAGATCCATCACACACATTTTCTACGATGAAAAAATGACAAGCGTTTGCTCTAAGGCCTAGGGATACCTGTGCAATTCTGTAACCATATCTGACGAGGACGTTCTCGTTCTGAACTAACTAGCATTTGACGCCATGATATAAACCTCACAGTCACAAAAAGGTCCTATGGTATTTCCCTGTCTCCAGACTGTCATAATCCAGTGGAGTAAGTGAGAGGGAAAGCACTACCAGAGAAATATATACACATGCTCTCTTCCCTGGGAGGAGGGACCTGTAAACAAGTGAGGCAGGAGACAGGCCCTATACCTGGCTGGATCCATCTGCCTCACGGGCTAAGAAGAGTACCTGCACATCAGTGAGACCTGTAGCCTTCTTGAGGATTATACGCTTCCCCACCTGCCCCTGGAACTCGTGCCTGAATGTTGAACACCTGAAGCTTACTAGTCAGTGTGTCCCGTGCTCAGTCACACCTGCCGCTGGCACAGCATCAGGCCCAAGAGCCAGTTCATGTTCCCTGGACCAGGATGAGCCACTCCAGCTACAGAAACTGAGTAAGGATCTATCACATCACTCAGGAATGGCTGTGTTGAGGGCACCATGCCCTGCTGCACCACAATGAGAGCCCTGGAGATGGTCTCCTCCTATGGTCACCGACTTGCATCTTTATACCAACCTTCAATTCCTCTGGGATAAAGACAACTAAATGGTTGGTGTGGGGATCACTGTAGGTAACATCTGCTTTGGCTCATCTGGGCTTGTCCCAGCTCCAGTCTGATTTAAATCACCCTGGGGTCACCAAAGACCCCAGACTCTGACACAACTGCAGGATGGTCTCAATCTTATACAGCTCCTGTGGAACTTGTCATCACCGGGCTAGGCCAAAGCTGCAATCACCATCTTCCCAAACCCATCAAATTTCAAGACCTTTAGAGAGGACTCAGAATGAGCCAGTGCATCCTCAAGGTACAATCAGGTACGATCTCCATCTTCATTCCACGTCCACTAGTTCTAACTGGGGGGAATGAGCACCTCACATAAAGGTACCACATGGGATGCACGGGTGACTGTAGGCCACACAGCTAAGTCTAAGCCCACCTAGATTATATCAACTCAGAAACTCAGACCTCCTCAGTACCACCTGCTCTGGGCCTCCTCCCTCCCTCTGACTGGACAGGTGACTATCAGGGAGCTCTGCCCAGATCTATCATTTAAGGAGAGTGCCCATGGCAAAGACCTCATCACTTCCCAACTGCTGCTCCACACTGGGTGGCCCACTCTCCCCTACCCTCTCTGCCTCTTTTTTATGTATTTTTATGTATTGTCTTCCCCTAATAGATTGTGAGCTCCTTGAGGTCAGGTGCTGTCTTTCACCTTTCTTTGTATCCCCTTAGCATGCTGCCTGGCATTTAGTGGGCACATAACAATGGCTTCTTGACTGACAAGTAAACTGTCTTCAGTACCCTCCCATCTTCTAGTTCCTGATACACCCCCATCCTAATCCATATCACTCTCTGATTCTTGCTCTCAGCAAACTGCCCCCAATCCATTAGATGCTGCTGAATGAGAATTAAGGTGTTAGCTAATAAAAGTCTAACTGCTTGAATCTGCATCTTTAATGCCCACGGACTTATCAAGATTGACCTTGTAAAAGGAAACACATTATAGAGGAAACGAGGACCACAGAATCATAGATTTAGCATGGGAATGAAATTCGGAGGTGAATCAGTCTAATCTCTTCATTTTACACAGGGAAAACCTGAAACCATGGTCTGAGTGCGTGCTGGTGGTAAGCAGTGGATTCAAACTCAGGCCCTCTGACTGCAAACTCCATGTTCTTTCAAGTACATCAGACCTTCTCTCAATGACTACCTGCCTTGCCAGCCAGCTGATCACTCCCTGTAACTACACTTGTGGGGAACAGCCCAGGGTACTCCTGATAGCAGCTCTGGCAGTGGTTCAGCCAATTATCCTACACTGAAGCAGCTTCTTGGGGGCAAGGAAGGAGCAGACAATCATCAGTTCACCTCCCCATCTCATTGTAAGGAAGCAAACAAATTAGTATCTTTACAGTCCACTGGTTCAAAAGGACTGGCCTCCTGTAACCTATACTTTTAAGATACTTACAAAAGGACTAGAGGTTCAAAGAAAAAAGCTACATTTTCTGGGGTGACCATAAAAGAGTGAGGCTGATGTTCATACGTGACTTATACAATTAATCTCATTATACGACCGATAGTAAAAGAAACTGAGAGCAGGTTATATATAAAGGGGATAAAGGCAGGGGTAAAGCCCAAGAAGTCTTACAGAAAAACAGTCCAAATTCATTGCTGCTTTCTTTCTAGACTCAGTCTTCAATGTACATACAATTGATATGCTTAATTTCTTAAAATCTAAATCTCCTATAAATATGATGAGCAAGTCACTATTAGAGCTACAAAATCACATGATGAATTTTATCCTCCCCCATTCATCAATAAACTGCTAAATAAATAAAATGAATTGCTCAATTCTCCAGCTACAGAATCTTCAATTTTTCTTTTGTCCCTAACCCAAATCAATTGAAAATGGCAGGCTGAATTTATGATGCTGCCATGGGATAAAAATGTGATCCCATATGCCTAAAATCTTCACATTAAATACCAACACCAAAAACCTGTCACTAAACATACAAGCATATCTATCATCGCTATATCTTGCTTTTAAAGTCATACTCTGAAATTCAGTGTTTCTAGCTGCATCTGAGGAATGTTCTAAATGATTTGCCCCAGTCAGATCCGAAGTCAGAGGACCTGGGTTCACTCCTACCTCCAATCCTTACCCCCTCTAAGACCCTGAGCTATACTCCTCCTCCTAAGAGAAGTGAGTGAAGTCTGTGAAGTGCTTCAGAAACACCATCTCATCTGACCATCACAACAACCCTGGGAGGTAGCTGCTACTATGACCCCCAATTTACAGAGGAGGAATCTGAGGCAGGCAGGGGTGAAGCTTGTCCAGTGCCTGGAATGCATCAGAACTCAGATCTTCCTGACTCCAGGTTCAGTGCGCTAGCCACTGCACCCCCAGCTGCCTATCTCTTAAGCAAGACCTCCCACCTCCCAACAAAAGTCACTTCCAAAATAATTTTAGATCTATGATATTTAGACAACGTACAGAAATAGTAAGCCTGGCATAGTAGAGAGAGCTGAACTTGGAAGCAAGAAGCCATGAGTTCAAATCCTCAACACTTCAGTTATCTAAGGGTGGGGAAGTTCCCTACCCTCTCTAGGATTCATGGTCTTCCTCTGTAAAATGGGAATCATTTATGTGGTAGAGCACCCACTTCACAGGTGACATTAAGCACTCTGTACATCTTTTTTTTTTTAATTTTATTTTCTTGGTTACATCATTCATTTCCACAAGGTTTTGAGTTACAGATTTTCTCCCCTTCTTGCCCCTACCCCCCAGCCCAGAACATTGATCCCACTGTAAGACC
>JAQQSW010012544.1:0-12503 GCA_028646575.1 Pseudocheirus occidentalis
GGAAAAAATTTGTAACTCAAAACCTTGTGGAAATGAATGATGTAACCAAGAAAATAAATTAAAATTAAAAAAAAATAAAATAAAATAAAATACCTTCTCTCAGTCCTCCTCCTCCTTGACCTCTAGTGCATCCTTGGACACTCTCAAACACTCTCTCTTCCTTAAGACACATCTTCTCTTGGTTTTCCTGACACACCTTTCCCCCTTCTCCTTCTGCATATCTTGACATCTCCTCAATTTTCTGGATCTTCCTCCAAGTCATGTCCACCAATGTTATGTATCCCCAAAATCTGTGTTCTGGACCCTCTTCTCTTCTCCCTTCATGCTATTTCACTTAATGATCCCATCGGCTTCCTTGACTTCAATTATCATCTCTATGTAGATGATTCTCACACCTGTTTTTCCATCTCTAGCTTCTCTTCTGACCTCTATTCTCACATCGCCAGCTGCCTATCAGACATCTCAAACAGAATGTCCCAGTTTTAAGTGCTTAAGTTAAACTCAGCATGTCTGCAAAAGAACTTCTATTCTTCCCCCCACCCAAAACTTTCCCTAATCCTTAAATTCACTGTTACTATCCAGGATGTTTCTATCCTCCCAGTTCTCCATGCTCACAATTTAGTTGTTATCCCCAACTCTTTACTCTCTCTCCCCCTCCCATCCAAGCAATTGCAAAAGAACTGTCCATTTTAACTTTGTAATGTCTCTTGTATATGCCTCCTTTTGTCTTCTGATACCAATACCACCCCAGTTCAAGTTCTCATCACTTCACACCTGGGCTACCAAGATAATCTAATGGTTATTATCCCTACCTTTAGAAGCTTCCCACTCCAGTCAGGATGAAGTCAATCCCTTCTTTCCTGAATTTCCAACTGAAGAAGAGGTTTTGAATACCATTAGGCTCTTTTTGTGTGGCAAAGCACCTGGTGCTGATCTTTTCCAGCTGAGATTTACAAGGAAGGAGTTCATTGCTCATACTACAATCCATCGTCCACATAGCTCTCAAAGTTACCTACCTAAAGTGCAGATCTGACCACACCAGACTTTATTAAATAAACTCCAGTGACTCCCAGCATCACACATAAAATTCTGCTTGACATTTTAAAGTCCTTCATAACCTAATCCCTTCTTGTCTAATTGTCTGAAACTTATTTTCCTCCATATGCTCTGATTAAGAATGTCTCAACCCTAGACCTTTCCACTGGTTGTCTACCACCCCTTTAGGGTTCTCTCTTCTTATCTGTGTATCCTGGTTTCCTTAGTTTCCTTCAGGTTCTGACTAAAATCCCAAATTCCACCTTCTACAAGAAGCCTTGCCCTCTCCCACTTAATGATTTTGTCTCCCCCTGAGATTGTCTCCAACTAATTTTATGTGTGGTTGTACATGTATACATATATATACACATAAACCTATATACATATACATAAATATAAACATATATAAATGACTTTGTACTATGAGGAAGAGAGAAGAGAGTTTTTGCAAAATTGTTGGCAAGATATTTTTTCCCTATCAATTGTATGCTCCTTGAGGGCAGGGTCTATTTTTTGCCTTTCTTTGTATTCTCAATGCTTTGCATTGGCTGGCACATGGAAAGCACTTAATAAATGCTTTTCAACTTGATTTTTATACATAGTTGGAAATATATATATATATAGACATATGTGTATATATGTATATATGCGTATATGGGTGTGTCTATATATATGTGTGTGTCTCTTTCTATATATATAAATAGATAGATAGATAGACAGACAGACAGACAGACAGACAGACAGACAGACAGACAGACAGACAGATAGATAGATAGATAGATAGATAGATAGATAGATAGATAGATAGATAGATAGATAGATAGATAGAAACAATGGTAGCCAATGGCTTGGTGCTGAACAACTCCATTCAACTCTAGTCTTTGTAAGACTGACTCACTACCCATTCCTGGGCTTCGTCCACAAAGCAGTCCTTGGCAGACTTTGTGTTATGCTTATCTCTTCTTTGAGATGCCAGGGTCACCTCTACAGTGCTCAGAAGGTGGATGGAGGGCTTTAGTGAAAGAACATGTATCTGATGGCAGCAATTCAACTCTTTGAGCACAGTCTGGCTGCTCATGGTGACATGAACCTGACCCAAATGTCCAGATTTGTTCACCTCTCTTTCACCTCAAACATCCAATATCGCACCCTTTCCATTTTAGCGCCTGTTCAATTCTGTACATCCCACACAGTTCTCTCAAGCCTCTCCCAACCAATGCTGTCACCTGGAGCATCCTAAAGAATGAATTTGAGCCTTAAGGTGTATTATAATTAGTGATTTATTTTCATTAAAAGAACATAAAACTCAGAAAAAAAAACATTTTACGTGGCTTTGCCCAGAGAAAAAGAAAACACCACATTCAATGTGAATTATTATAATAAATGGTTCAGTTTTCATAAACAGAAAAAGCATATATAAATAGAACCCCAAGAAGATGAGGATTCAAGATTAATAAATCATCATCTGCCTTGAAGAAATATTTGGCAAGCATCTACATATGCTAGGTAAAATGTAGAGAACTACATGCATCTGAGGAATTATTTTAATAATAAATCTTATCACTCATATACTCCAATGGACACAGGAGCTCATCAATGTGGGCATTCCCATAGTTGATGTAGAGAGAACACAGTCATATCAACCCATCCTGGGTGACTCCTGCCCTAGTCTTTCAAGGTCTGCCCATTGTGTGTGGCTGTATTCCTTGGTTTTCCTTGACATTGCAATGACACCCAGAATTTCTCTCTTACTCTTCCCTCCTGCCACAAAATCAATCATGTTTTTTTTCTGACCCCTACATTTCTTGGAAGACATCCTTTATTCTGCTTTTCCTTCACAGTCTCTTGATTGTAATGTGTTTCAGCCCACCCATACAATTTTCCATTGCCCTTTGGGTAATTCTCAATTTCTATTCTTCAGAGATTGCAATGTTCCATGATTTATAAACAAACAACGACATTAAAAACATATTAAAATATGTACATATGCTTCAGAGAGAAACTCATGGCAATTACAAAGAACTCTACAGTTTCTTAGGGGCCAATCAGTCTGTTTCCCTCATGTTCCCATTCTGGGTCTAAGCCGTTGTCTAGATGTGGTAGCCATTCATGGTATCATAGGTTCAAGGACTTCACTCTGTAAGGCATCTTGGAGGATGTACAATCCAACTCTACCATCCTATAGATGAGAAAACTGGGAAATGGTGATGTGACGTGGCTACTCAGGATGGCACAGGTAATCAGTAGGATATATAGGATATGAAGCCCAACTTGGATTTCAATCTGTCAATGTCTTGATCAGCTTCTTTGTTTAATCACTTATGTACTTTGGTATTCTTTAAGAGAGATGATATGATTTCTTTTTCCTTTTACTGAACATTAGACTATTAGATTAAACTTCTCAATATATATATATATATATATATATATATATATATATACCCATATGTGTATAGATACACACATGTATATATTTAAAATATATATACATATGTGTGCATATATATATATAAAATTATTATTGGAAAGCTCATCTTCCTTTTTTTTATTCTAGTAACTATAGAATGATCCTGTCCTACTCTAATTGTGTCTACTAAGACTTTGACATTCCTTTTTCAATTTCTTATAAAATATATTCTTTGTTGTTGTATCCCTGAAATTTGACAACAATATTTTCAGACAATTTAAATCTGGGATTTTTCTCCCTGTTTGTGTTCTGTGGATTTCCTAAAGTGAATGCTGACATCTATTTCCAAAGCCTCTAGCCAATTTTTCTGCATAATGGTTTGGTACGTGAATTCAGATTTTGTTTTTCATTTATTTATAAAAATGCTTATGTGATTAGAGAACTGGCTGATAAGAACTCAGTCTCTTTTGCATGATTGGAGTTGTCTTTCCCAATGGGTTATAAAAAGCATACACATATATTCTATATCTACTTCCTATTCCTACTTAAAAGATTAGTATGGTCTAGTATAGCCATGAGTAATGGAAAGGTTCATATTTATGACGTCCCTGTCATTCATCAGATCCATCAGAGTTCTCATAGGCAAGAGGAGATCGTAGCAGAATCTCATGAAGATTTCACAAAGCATGTAGCTCTCTCCTTGGCTTTGAACATTGCTAACTTCCTAAGGTCCACAGCTAACATGCCTGATCACAATCCTAGAAGCTGCCTCAGAAGATGATTTTTTTTTTGCCTCTGTCAGAAGATGCTTCCTCTATCATCATATACTCCAGTTCAAGGGATTCAGATACCAACTCCAATTATGGGTAGAATTTCAGATGAGTTTCTGGGGCAATCCCTTCTCAGAAACTCATTAATCTAAGTGAATCATGAAATAAGCCGTACATTTATTTGTAAATTATTCTCATAGAAGTTCTAGATGGGAAAGGTGGCAGAGAGATTTGGGAAATTCACATGTTAAATCCATTAACTTTGATTGGTAATGCAACCAGGTGACCCAATGCATAGTAAACTGAACCTGGAGTTAGGAAGATCTGTGTTCAGACTCTGCCTTGGGAACTTATCAGTTGTCAGACCCTGGACAAGTCATTTGTCCTCTGTCTTCCTGAATGTCCTTGAATGGCAAATGAAGATAATAATAGCACCTATCTCACCAGGTTTGGGGGAGGTTCAAATGAGAGAACGTATGGAAAGGGTTTTCCCAACCTTGGTGATATACTATGTAACCTCCCACTCTGGCTTCACCCCTAATTCTCATTCTGGCTCTGTCATGATGGCTGTCATTCTTAGCAAGTTCACATAATATCTTCTCCACATTTTTAGTATCTTCTGCTTAGATATTTTCAAAAAGGACCTTTCAGCTTCTTCAAAACTGTGAAACTCCCTGGTGTACTTTTTATCTAGACTATCTGCTTTTCTTATGTTTGTTTTTTCCCCTTTGGTAGAATTTTGCCCCCTCATTAAGGCTCTGGTGTTTGAATTTAAATGTGTTCTGCTGTCATTCGTGGAGTAGAAAGCGTCTTTTAAAGTCTCTATCTCTACCATCTTCTTTCTGTTGTCTTCTCTTTTGCTTCTGGGATAAAAAATAAAATATAATAATTTTCGCTGGGTTATTCAAGTTCTTTTGAAGTTCAGGCTCCCTTTCCAGACTAATTATGCATTGCACAACACTTCTGCTTTCACTAGTCTGACTTATCTGCTCTTTCTCACATTCCCATGTCTACACAGAATTTTCCTCATGCCTGGAATGCACTCCCTCCTCGCCTCTACATCTGGGATGTCCAGAATCCTTCCTCCTTCATACTCAGTTAAAGAGTCAACTGTTTCCCCCACTGAATTTGCCTTGTATTTACTTTTTATATGTTTTGTAGTTACTTACCTTCATACATGTTGTTTTCTCCAGAAATATTCAAGCTCCTAGAGGGCTTTTTTGTCTTTTCCTTTATTTTCCTATTCCTCTCCTGCTCACCCTCTTCACCTTTCCGTGTTCATCTTTCACCATAGCATCAGGGGTAACAGAAGCATGTTTAATGGGTGCTTGTTAACTTACTGTTTGATTATCCTTCAACTGCATCCTTAAGTGACCTTGGAATGCCTTTGCTTAACTGAAGCAAACCCTAAACTATCTTTCAACTAGTTTTCCCTTCCAAGATTTTTTTCAGTTTTTTGGGGTGCCTCTGCATACCCTCTTTACCATACTTCTCTGTAAGATTTTACTAAAGAGCTTGAATATTAAACAAGTTTTGCACTTGGCCATCATGTTTCTCTGGTGGATAAATAAAAATTTGCTAACTAAGATGATTTTAGGCTCCTCAGTATAACAATAAATTTATGACCTTTAAAATTCTACATCATCTTTTTACCAGTAGGGTCAATGTCTTTTCTTCAATCTATTTCCTTTTTTCAGCATTAATAATTTCTTTTAAGTTGGATTACAGTTATTTCAGTTGCATACCGTCCCACTCCCTACTGCTTCATTCCTGTAAATTTTCCCAGAGTTATAATAATTCTTAACTTTGCTCTAGTAAGTCAGGGGTTAGGGGACAGTGGTCTTACTCTACACAGTTTACTCAAGAATGGCTCCTGGACCAAAAATAAATTATTTCCTATCTGCTAAAATATAATCAATTTTCTATCTTATGTTATTCTGTGATCACCAAATTCAGCATCTTTGTTCTCTCGAAGAAAGTGTGTGAGAGGCTTTGGTTGACTTCTATATATGCTACAAGTCTTTCCACTTTCTCATTCCACATTTACAAACAATATTTTCCAATTGATGATTTGTTTTCTTTGTTTCCTCTACCTATTAGAGTCACCAAGTATTAGTATTATGCATGCTGGCTTAATTTGCAAAGTCTTATCAATATCTCATAGCATTTTCTTACAAGTTCAGCCTCTTTCAAAGAGACAGTGCATACAAAAATATAGATTTTAGGTTGGTCCTTTTATTCCCAAGTAATTATCATGAGCACCAAGTTACTGAATGACCATGTGTTTCATGAAATGGCATTTCTGTTGCCTGTGGAGCCAGAGTAAAACCAATTGTGCCAGACAATTCTTTGCTTCTCTAAGGAGAAACTGTAAGCAATTCTAATTAGCTGCAAGTCCTTCTAATGTTCTTGTTTGTTTCTGTGGGGTGGTTGGTTTTATTTTTGTTGTTTTATAGTGAAAATATTAAGATTAACATGAATTTATTTCTCTTTCCCATTGTCCAATCATTGCTCATGGGACAAGGATTTCACATCTAGAATACCAGCAGCTAAATTCATGTTTATTGATAATCCTCAAGCTGTGGAACTCTTGTCCCAAGCCCTAGCCCTATCCCTTCTTTCCCCTGGGTGCTTAAAGCTTGTATGTCATCCTGCCATGGTTTCTAAATATCATATGGACTTAATATTGGCTGACAGTAAAAATCAACCAAGTCAGAGTGTTGTGCCTCATTTCTGCCTGGTTCTATATTCTCAGCATGACTCATGAACTTTTAAACTCTTTTGAAACAGAAACTGATGATTAAACTTGGTTTTTTCCAGTTCAGAGATTTTATCTACATACCCACATCATGTTTGACAAATTATATATGTCTTCTAAAACACTAATGAGTCCCCGCTGTTCCCCACTGGGTCAACCCCTTCTGATGCTCTGCATAGCCCCATGGCCTCCCAGATCCCTGCCTTAATGCACCTCTCCTCCTGTATGTGCTAGCACGGGCATTCTGGCTATGCCCCCGCACTCTTGGTTTCATTCTTCATGCTCTGGTTTTTTCTCCTTCCCGCCAACAGTCTGCACATCCTCAAAGAGGAGATATGTCCTCTCCATATCTCTCTCTTCTGGTTGGAGAGTCCCTGTTCTGGACCCTTTTCAGAAGGTGTCCTGGCCATGCTCTTCCCACTCAAGGCAATGCTGATTCCCTGAACTTCTCCACCACCCTGCACACTGCCTTTATCTGCCTCGGAGACTGCTTGTTTTCATTTATATCTGCAATGAAAATGTCATTGACGTAGATTGCGACCACATTGAATAAAAGTTCAATGGAGATACAGCAGTCATCCCAAGGAGGAAGCCAAAAAACTAGGATTGTGGATGTCGAGTCGACAAGAACATATTAAGCCTTGTTATGTGCCAGATGACAGAGAGATCGCACCGTGGATAAAGTGCCATGCCTGGAGTGAGGAAGACCTGAGTTCAAATAAAGCATCAGACACGACCTGTGTGACCCTGGACAAGTCAGTTAACTCTATTTGCCTCAGTTTCCTCAACTGTAAAGTGAGTTAGAGAAGGAAATGGCAAATTACTCCAGTATCTCTTCCAAAATAACTCCCAATAGTGTCATAAGAGTTGGACAGGAATTACCTAATACAACAAACACAACCTGCCAAACAGAGGGATTGACAACCAAGACCAACAAAAGCTGAATATGTAGACTCGATGGTGGAGCCCACATCTAAGCACAATACTCCAGCTGTGGCCTGATTAAAGCAGACTATGGACAGACTATTGCTTCCTTATTTTTGGAAGGTGTATCTCTCTGAATGTAGCTTATTAGGTTTTTAGCTGTTATAATATGCTATGGGGACATAGTGAGTTTGTAAGCCGCTAACATATCTTGGGCTTTCAAGCAAACTGGTATTTCTCCAGACTTCCTCATCTTGAACTTGTGGCATTGATTTCTTGAACCCAAGTATATAATTTTACATTTGGGTTGCAAGGTAAGTTTCTTTAAGGCAAGGATGATTTAATTTCTGATATGTGTCTCTAACGGCTAGCACAGTGACTAACACACAGTAGATGTTTTTCAAAAAATGTTTGCTGATTGATTGTTCGATCATTGCTCCTTATTGACATTCATTTTATTAAATTGAGCCCAATGTTCTAGCCTTTCAAGATCACTTTGTATCTTCCACATTAACTAACCCTCTCAGCTTTGGTTTAACTTCAAATAGGATGAGTATGTTTTCTGAGACTTTAATAAAAGTCATTGGGGAAAATTATTAAAAAGTATGAGGCCAAATACAGAACATTGGATGCTTCCCTAGAGACCTTTGGCCAAATTGACTTAAAACCATTATTTAAGTCTAAGTATTTGACTAACTCAGAATCCAGTTGTCTAGCCAACATCTCTCTTTCTTTTCTCATAAGAATATCATGAGATAATTTAGCAAATTGATACCCACACACTGACCAACTCCCACCATCCATAGTGGATATAGTCTAGAATTTGAGAATTGGAAGAGACATCTGTGACCATTGAATGTGGCCTTTCCACCATAACGTACCCAACAAGTGGCAATCCCACCTCTGCTGTAAGACATCCCAACATCTTCCAAGTTAGATGATTCTACTTTTGGTCAGATCTAACATATAAAAGATTTCTCTCTCTATTAAAACTAACTTCTTTGCTGTCTTTCCATTGCTTTGGGATATGCCACCCAGAGCCAAACAGAATAAATCTGATCCCTCTTCCATTTTTCAGCCCTTCAAATATTTGAAGACATATGTGGTGTGTGTGTGTGGGGGGGGTGTGGTTCTAATCTTCCCTCCTCCAGTTCAAGTTTCTTCAACTAAACCCCAATATGACAGGGACACATTCTGTCCTGGTTGCTCTCCCCTGAAACCTCTCCTATTTAAACTGAAGCATCCAAGACTGAATACAATCTTTCAGACAGGGTCTGGCCAGGGCAGAGGACAATAACACCATGTTTTGCTAGAATCTAAGTGTGCAAACAATATGCTTCTGATCCTCCAGTTTGGTAAGCCTATACAAAAATGAAATTAGATTAGTCTGTCATGGCCTGTGCCTGATGAAGAAATGCTCATTCTTTAGGGTCATCATTTCCTTTTCAAGATATAGGTTAAATGTGTCTTTAATAATCTAGCCTTTGGTTTTGCCAGGAATCAAAGTCAAGTCAATAGGTCTATAGTTTGCAGGCTACATTCTCTCATGTTTTTGGAAATTTTGCATCATATTCCTTTCTCCAGTCCTAAGGTCTTTCAGATCTCATTGGTCAGGAATGTCAGCACATTCAGCACTGAGTACAGTGCCTAGCACATAGTTTTATTGTTGCTCAATTGTTTTAGTTGTGCCCAGCTCTTATGATCATATTGGAAGTTTTCTTGGCAGAGATAATAGAGTAGCTGATCATTTCCTTCTCCAACTCATTTTATAGATAAGGAAACTGAGGTAAATGGAGTTAAGTGATTTGTCCAGAGTCACACAGGCAGTATCTGATACTTTATTTGAACTCAGGTCTTCTTGATTCCAGGCATGGCACTCTATCCACTGTGCCATCTTGCTGCCCTGTGGCACATAGAAAAGGCTTGATATATTCTTGTTGACTTGATATCCACCATTCTTTCAGTACAGGGGGAGGTAGTTGTCTAGTTTCAAGTCTAGAGTAGGTGACAAGAACCAGGATTTAAGTGGAGATATCCAGGGTGGAATGGCATACATAATGGGGGAGGCATGGCTTATTTGAAAAAGTTTGGGGAACATAAAACAGAGAGTCTGGAAGCCATGTCCTCTAAGATTGGCTGATGGAACCAAGAATGCTTAGCGTGAAGAAGAAAAGACTCATGGAAGAAAAGTTGGCTGTTTTCAAATATTTGAAGGGTTGTCATGTGGAGAAGAAGTTAGTCTTGTGCTCGTTGGTCCTCTAGGGTAGAAACAGACACAATTGGTGAAAATTGAAAAAGGGGAAAATTTAGTCTTGATATTTCAATTGTTAAAGGTCTCCCCTAGGGCAAGGGACTATTTTGAGTGGTGGCAGGATCCCCTTCCTTGGATGTATCAAGCAGGAAGGTTGAATGACCACTTGTTGGGTGCATGCTAGTAGGGAATGGGTTGGACTAGCTGGCCAGTGAGGTTGATTCTATGATTCTGACCCATGAGGAGATCAAATGTAGGTGCAGCTTCCTGTCTTTGTGATCTTGGGGAAGACTCTGGACCCATTTTCCTTCCATATGATGCAGGCTTCAAGCTAAATTCCTTCTGCTGAAAATCTATTATCCCATAACTGCAAAGCCTATCTTCTCCTACCCTCTCCTAAGAACACAGCCATGGCCTCAAATAGCCCCATGGGGAGCTCCTTAGGGGCCTGTCTAACATTTTTCAGAAGTGGAAGTTATCATGGGAATCGGAATTGGAAATTCCAGCTGACATTTAAATTGGAGACTTTTCTATTAGGCAGCAAGAATGGCTTGGTTATGGCAAGAGGCCCTCATGTGGTCACAAACCAAAGGGCAAAATGTCTGGCTCCATTGCTGCTAACAAAATGGGCACTAGTAAGTGGGAAATATATATTACCGTACCACAAATGACAGCTCCCAATGATGCATGCTGCTATGAGGTTACCTGGGGTCTAGAATAATATAGCATCCATGTCGGAGGCATTGTTATAAATGAGAGTGTTATGAGACAAATGGCCACAAAGAGTCTCTGGGAATACAGAGTGTCCTCTGGTGAATGGACCTCAGGGAGTTCAGTGTTTGCCCCCTGTTAATGATGGAATCAGGCAGGGAGCACCAGACAAGTTGTATACCATTTCCTCCTAAATATGAATCATATATGATAAACACCAAGGAGGTTTTCCCGTGGTGTCTTGGCATTAGTCACTCTCATGTTTATTTAGGATTTGGCCATTAAGAATGTAAAGCTGGTGCATTTGAAAACAAAAATGAGCAGAATGAAAAGAGAAATGGATCATGGCAGTAAACAGGAGGTCACGGGCATTGCTCGGTATTCTGGTGCGAGTGGCCTACTTAGCCCCATGTGAGAGATATTTGGTATTGGGGAAAGAGGACTAGGCTGGAGTCAGAAAGCCTGGCCTTGCCTTAAAGTTCCACAGCTTTGGAGCCTTCAGGAAGTCACTTAGAAATACTGTCCTTCTGGTTCTGATGTAGCAGTGAGTGAAGTCCCTCCCAGCTCTGGCATTCTCTGTTCTATGTTCTAAAACCGTTCCATTTTTGACATTCCCTTTACTAAAGCCTCACATGTACCATTCTCTCTTTTAAGTTCTAAGGCCCCTCCCAGCACTGACATTGTCTTTTTTATGACCCCTTCCAGCTCTGTCACTCCCTATTCTAAAGACCCTCCCAGCTCTGACATTTCCTGTTCTAAGGGCCTTCTCAGTTTTGACATTCCCTGTTCTATGTTCTAAGACCTCCCTCTGCTCTGGCTTTTTCTGTTCTAAGGGTTCTCCCAGCTCTGACGTTCTATGACATCATTCTGAAATTCCCAACCTGGACAGGGGTTTGGATTAAAGTCTCTCCCATCTCTTCTCAAATGATCCATTTGAGTTCAAATGAAACAAATTAGCCCAACTTCCTCACCTTACATGATGATGATGACAATTGTGACAATTTTTATCATGAATATTTATGCAAGGATTAGACTAGATGGCCCCTGAATAAAGCTAATGATGCCTCTCCCTGAGGAGAGCTTTAATGTACCATTTCAAAGCATTTTCAAAGCCACTAATCATTAGATGACCAAACAGTCCCCAAAAGGTATGGAAGGCAGATTCTGATTTCCATCCTAGGAGAAGAAAATGGTTCCTGGGAGGAGTGGCATGTGGGTCATTTGAGGAGCAGCAAAGCTCCATTCCATTTTTTTTTTAGCAAAGGATTGTGCCACCTCTTTGTTCTTCTACTGATTATAACTGCAAATCACATGTCTGGGATGTGTTGATAGATTGGTGATGGTATAGAATTACATTCTAGAATAAAAACCTTCAATAATACTATCAAAACTACCTTAAAAGACATTTAAGGTTCTCTAGAGTATAGCTTTCCTGCTCCAGCTCTAGGTCATCCAGAACCTGCTACCACTGAGGATGCCCTCCTCCCACCCTTCATTTCCTCCCTCCCTCCTGTAATGTTAATGAAATCAGAAGATCTTCCATGCCCCTTTTTATTGGCACCTCAAAGGCTTAGCTCCTTACTTCCAGTTAACTCCTTGGGAGTAATCACAGCTGGAGTTGAGAGGAGAGTGGATTGGAAGCACCTG
>JAQQSW010012545.1:0-12503 GCA_028646575.1 Pseudocheirus occidentalis
CCCCCCCCAGTCTCCTCTTTTTCAGGGTAAACATCCCTATTTTTCCAACCAATTCTTGCATGATTTGGTTTGAACCCCTTTATTGTCTGCATTTCTCTCCTCTAAGGGATTTTTAACAATCATCATGGAACATAGATTTAAAGTTAGAAGGGTTGTTATCAAATATCTAATCCATCATACTTCATATTACAGATGAGGAAACTGATGCCCATAGTATAGTGACTTCAAGGCCAAACAGCAATTGACTGAGGTGGGCTTCAAACAGATTCTTTGACAGGAAAATCTTCCTTTTTCCTGTGAGTGTTATTCAGATGATTTCCCCCAATATTTTGTCTCCATTCCTCTTTGTATTTATTTTTCTTGTAAGTCACTTTAACCTCACTATTAGGAATCACTTCTTAATACATATATGACCCTGGATGATGTTTTATTTGGTTTTTATTTGGTTCCACAAAGACCCACCATTTTAAGAAACACAAAAGTAGACATGAGGCAACATTCATCAAACTGAAGCTTAAAAAGAAGCACCTGTGTCATTTCGGGGGATCTTGAGTAAACCTTTAAGGTCATAGGGCAGTCTCAGACTATAGTCTTGTCAGACATTCAGCCTAGGCTGGATCAGAATCTGTATAGCCACCCTCCTTACTGGAAGACTAACCCTCATGCTGATGATGGGGGTGGGGAACTGCCCTAAGACAAGATAACCAAAAAAGTGAAAATGAAAAGTGTGTCAGGCAGCATATTAGAGAAAGGAACCCATTGTTATGTTCATATGAAGGACATTTCTTCAGACACTTAGACATAGTATGATTTTGTCTTTACTAAATCTTCAGGATTATTCTATAAACAACCATAATGCAAGATTTCAGCCAATCAAATTGGCATATAATTGAGAACTGCTCTTGCTTCTTCTTAAATGCCCCCAATTAATGCCACCTCTATATGCTACAGCACCGAAATATATTTTGCTTGTGTCCTTTGTCTCCCTAGAAATTTTGGGAAAGAGAAACAAAAAGTTGGCTTTTGGGGATGTATATTTACATGAAAATCTCAGAACATTGGAGTTTAAAGAGATCTCAGAACCTACAGTCATGGAAAGTGCATTGGATTTGGAACTGAAGCACCCTGGTTTGAGTCTTGCATCTGACACTTACTAGGACCTTAGTTTCATCATTGATAAAAAGAAAGGATTAGGTGAGATAATGTCTTAGCCACCTTCAAACTCTAAATCCTTAATGTGATAAACAAGAATTTACCGTAGAGCTTCCTTGACAAGTGAGCATCCACATTCTGGGAGGCCTTGAGGAATGCTAATCTTAACATCTCTTGAGGCAGACTATTTCACTTTTGGCAAACTCTAATTGTTAGGAAGTTGTTTCGGTTTTGAAATCTGACTCCTCATAGCTTTCATACGTTGTTCCTAGATCTATCCTCTGAGACCAAGCATGGCATATCTAATTCATCTTCCATGTGACAGCTCTTCAAATATTTATTTTTATTTTTTTGCCCTTTGTTGTGTATTTAATTTTTCCCCAATAACATGTAAATACAGTATTTAACACTTGTCTTTTAAAACTTTGAGATCCAAATTCTCTCCCCTCCTCTATCCCCATTTCCCTCATTGAGAAGGAAAGAGATTCAATATAGGTTATATATGTGTATTCATGAAAACCATATTTCCATATTAGTCATGTTGTGAAAGAAAACAGACAAAAAGCTCAAGAAAGATAAAGTAAAGAGAAGTATACTTCAATCTGTATTCAGACAGCATCTGTTTTATTTTTCTCTGGGGATGGATAGAATTTTTCATTGTAAGTTCTTCAGAGTTGTCTTGGATCATTGTGTTGTTCAGAATAGCTAAGTCATTCACAGCTGATCATCTTACAATACTGCTGTCACTTTGTACACAGTACATGTAACTTTGCATCAGTCCATGCAAGTCTTTCCTGGTTTTTCTGAATGCAACCTGCTCATCATTTCTTATAGGACAATAGCATTCCATCATCATCACATACCATAACTTGTACAGCCATTCTCGGGTTGATGGACATCTCCTCAATTTCCAGTTCTTTGCCACCAGAAAAGAGCTGCTCTAAATATTTTTTTGTTGTTGTTTATCTCTTTTGGGACACAGACCTAGTAGTGGCATTGCCAGGTCAAAGGATATGCCTGGTTTTATAGCCTTTTGGAGATAGCTCCAAGTTATTCTACAAAATGGTTGAAACAGGTCACAACTCCACCAACAGTGCATTAATGTCTCATTTGCTCACATCTCTTCCAACATTTATCATTTTCCTTTCCTGTCCTATTAGCCAATCTAATAAGTATGAGGTAGTACTTCAGAATTGTTTTCATCTGCATTTCTCCAATCAATAGTAATTTAGAGCATTTTAATATGGCTATAAATCTATTAGATTACTTCATCTGAAAAATGTTCATATGTTTTGATCATTTACCAATTGGTAAATGGCTCTTATTTTTATAAATTTGACTTAGTTCTTTCTATGTTTGAGAAATGAGACATTTGTCAGAGAAATTTGCTTCAATTTTTTCCCACTATTATGATTGCTCATTGTATTTCCCTCCATCCTATTCCCCACCCTCATTTATTTTATTCTCTCTCTACTTTCACTCTGTCCCTCCTCAAAAGTGTTTTGCTTCTGACTAACACCTCCCCCAATCTGCCCTTTCTTCTATCACCACCTTCTTCTCTTATCCTCTTCCCCTTCTACTTTCCTGTATGGTAAGAAAGATTTCTATACCAAACCGAGTGTGTATGTTATTTCCTCACCGAACCAGTTCCAATGAGAGTAAGATTCACTCACTCCCTCTTGCCTTCCCCATCTTCCCCTCCACTGTTAAAGTTTTTTCTTGCATCTTTTATGTAAAATAATTTGTCCCATTCTACTTCTCCCTTTCCCTTTCCCCCAGTGTATTACTCTCACCTCATGTTTTTAAATATTATCCCTTTATATTCAACTCACACCTGTGCCCTCTGTGTATATGTGTATATATATATATATACATATATATATATATATATATATATACATATATTCTTTCTAACTGCTCTAATGATGGGAAAGTTCTTATGAGTTCCAATATCATCTTGTTCTTCAAATATTTTAAGATAGTTATTGAATTTTCTAGACATCTTTTCTTCTCTGGAGTAAACATCCCCAGAACTTTCAACAGATCCTACAAAGCTTCTTACCATCCTACTTATCTTTTGGATATTTTCCTTCTTGTAAATATCCTTTCTAATGTGTGGTGCCTGGAATTAATCCAACCCCTAATCAGTACTAAAGGCTGGAGATGCTAAGACGACAAACAACCCTCACCTGCTTAAACCTGTCAGTTTTTCCCCAAGTCTAACCTAAAGATGGTAGAGAAGTCATCAACTATGGTAGAAAGAAGGAACATTGCCTGGTACAAAGGAGGATATCAAGAAACACTTACTGATTACCTAGCTCATTGATCACGACATTTGCCATCACAATGATTTTGTCACAACCAAAAATATTAGTGTGTGCAAAAAAAGAAAACAATAATGTGTGTGTGTGTGTGTGTGTGTGTGTGCATGAGAGAGAGAGAGAGACAGAGACAGAGAGACAGAAAGGGAACAGGGGAGGGAGGGAGGGAGAGAGAACAATAGCATATAAAATAGAGTAAATTAATGGTTAAATAGGAAGAAAGGATCAAGGTAGCACTTAGAAGTCTGAGTCTCCATTATGGGCATGGAGCCATTTAGGAATAGTGATGGCATGGGAGAATGAAGGAAAAGCATTATTTAAGTACTAATTATGCACCAAGCACTTTGTTTGAAGAATACAACAGCAAACAAATATCTAATATTTATATGAATATAATGTATTTATATAACATATTGCTATAGCTTCAACATTTTCAAAGTTCTTTACAAATAGTATCTCATTTTATCCTCACAACAACCCTAGGAATTAGGTGCTATTAAAACCCCCATTTTTTACATATTAAGAAACTGAGGCACAGAAACTATTCATTGCTGGTGCAATGAATAGTGTGTTGAACCTGGAATCAGGAAAAATGAGTTCAAACTGTGACCTGAACTTTATTAGTTGTTACTTGGCAAGTTACTTAATTTCTTTAGTTCTCAGTTAGGTGGTGTTGTTAGGGAAGGTGGTAGTGGTATCATTAGCACAGAGATAGGAAGTATCTTAGGTCAAATTTGAATTCAGATCTTTCTGACTCCAGGTCCAGCACTCTATTCACTGCGTCATATTGCTGCCTTGAAAGGAATATGCAAAAGATATTAAAAGAATGTACAAGAACTTAGACCTTCGCAGTTATATAATAAAGTTTCTGTGCATCAAAGTTGGGGTGAACTTCCCCATTAGTCTAATAGAATAAATCTACTATGAAAGTAGATACATTCAGCAGACACTTGAGCTATGTTCCAGGTGTATGTTTTCCACACTTCATTAGTAACTGTTCCCCAACCACCAGAATGGGAAAACAATGATGAACAGCACATATTTATAACTGTTTTCCTGATTGTAACAATATTTTCTGACCCAAACCACATATGAGATGAGAAATGGTTTAAAGCTGTATGATCTGACCTAGATCCTAGAACATGAGAGAATGGATTTAGGTTCCTAACGTCAGCAGCATAAATGCCCCCTCCAAAAGCTTCCATAAACATCCTCCTAGTGTCTTTTCTGTAGATCCTAGGTAAAGGCTAGAATGATGGAATTAGCCAGGGTTGATCAAAATTGATTTGGGTAGAACTCTTATCAAAAAACCACATGTACACAAATAAAATCAACTCTAAATAATAAGAAAAAAATGACAGTTGCTCATGGGTAGACCAAGTTAATATAATAAAAACAACAATTTTACCTAAAGTAATGTATTTATTCAGTGCCAAACCAATCAAACTACCAAAAATATTTTATAGAGGTAGAAAAAAACAATAACAAAAGTTGTCTGGAAGAACAAAAGTTCAAGAATATCAAGGGAATTAATAAAAAGAAATACAAGGGGGTGGCCTAGCTGTACCAGATCTTAAATTGTATTATAAAGCAGCGTTTATCAAAACTACTTGGTGCTGGCTAACAAATAGAGTGGTGGGTCAGTGAAATAAATTAGGTATGCAAGACACAGAGGTCAATGACTATATTAATCTACTATTTGATAAATCCAAAGACACCAGCTTCTGGGTTAAGCACTCACTATTTATCGAAATCTGCTGGGAACACTGGAAAATAGCATGGCCCAAACTAGGCATAGACCAATGTCTTCCACCATATAACAACAGAAGGTCAAAACAGGTACATGATTTAGACAGAAAGAGGGATGCCATAAGCAAATTAGGAGAGCAAGAAATAGTTAACCTATCAGATCTATGGAGAAGGGAAGAATTTATGATCAAGCGAAAGATAGAGAACATTATGAAATACAAAATGGATCATTTTGATTACATTAAATTAAAAAGGTTTTCAACAAACACAACAAAGATTAGAAGGAAAGCAGAAATCTGGGAAACAATTTTTGTGGCCTTTGTCTCTGACAAAGGCCTCATTTCTCAAACATATAGAGAACTGAGTTAAATTTATAAGAATACAAATCATTCCCCAATTAATAAATGGTCAAAGTATATGAAAAGGCAGTTTTCAGATGAAGAAATTAAAACTATCTATAGTAATATGAAAAAATGCTCTAAATCACTATTAATTAGGTTAGAGAAATGCAAATTAAAACAACTCTGAGATAGTACCTCATACCTATCAGATTGGCTAATATGATAAAAAAGTAACATGATAAATGCGGGAGAAGATGTGGGAAAATTTGAAAACTAATGAACACTAATGCATTGTTGGAGTTGTGAATGAATCCAACCATTTTGGAGAGTAATTTGGAACTATGGTCAAAGTACAATTAAACTGTACATAGCCTTTGAATCAGCCATACAAGTACTAGGTCTGTATCCCAAAGAAATCACAAAAAAGGGAAAAGGACCCCATGTACAAAAAATATTTATAGCTCCTATTTTTGTGATGACAAAAAATTGGAAATTGAGGGAAATTGCTGAACAATTTGTGGTATATGAATGGAATGGAATGCAATACCTTTGTCCCTTAAGAAATGATGAACAGGCAGACTGCAAAAAAAAACCAAAAACCTAAAAGACTTATATGAACTGATACTGAGTGAAGTGAGCAGAACCAGGAGAACATTGTACACAATAACAGCAACATTGGGCAGTGACCAACTTTGATAGACTTACCTCTTCTCAGGAATGCAATGATCTAAGATAATTTCAAAAGACTCACACTGGAAAATGCTATCCACATCTGGAGAAAGAATTTTGGAGTTTGAATGCAAATCAAAGCATATTATTTTTTCTCTCTCTTTTTTCTTTCTTATGCTTTTACCCTTTTGTTCTGTTTCTTCTTTCACAACATGACTAATGTGGAAATATGTTTAATACAATTGTACATATGTAGTCTGTTTCAGAATGCATGTGGGCTTGGGGAAGGAGAAGGGAAGGAGGGGGAAAATTTGGAGCTCAAAATCTTATGAAAGTGAGTGTTGAAAACTAAAAATAAATAAATTAATTAAAAAAAAGAAACCACATGGCAGACATTCAGAAAAGCCATGTGTAGAGAAAGAAGCAAACTGTGAGTCACCCTGGGTCTCCATGCTTCTCCTTCTAAGCTGTAAAGAAATGAGGGGACAGATCATTGTTCCTGTGCCAGAAAGTAGGGAAAACAAATGGAACCAATTCATTACCATTTACCTTTCTAATTGTTGACTTCCCCCTATCTCACACCAGTGAGAAGGATTGAATGTGTGTGTGTGTGTGTCTGTCTGTCTGTCTGTGTCTGCATGTGTGTGTGTTGGAGAGATATTCACAGACACACACACACACAGAGCTGCCACCATTACAATCTGCAAGTGGAAGTGTCCCTTTTAAGGCTGATTTGTGTTACAGTTCTATTAAAGTATATAGGCACTTACCATGGTTTGAGTACAAACCATTAGGTTGGCAATTGGAGACAGAGAGAGGAGAACTAACCCAAAGAAAGAGGAGGTTTTCCCCAGCTCAGTCTGTAGGATGACATTTGTAATGTCTCACATGTCCTTGCCCACTACACTGTTTTATCAGCCCTGGAGAGAAACTTAATGAGGTAATGAGACAATAGCAACATGAGGTAGAGGATGGTGTGTTTGTTCAGATAACCCCTCCCCACCTGCACACAAGACCACGATCCTCACCTGACCACACTTCAATAGGAAATTATCAATGTGTGTTCTCCCTCCCCCAATGTAGATCACAACCCTTCTGTGCCTTTTCATCCTATTCCATTCATTGAATCACAGAATCTCAGAGTTGAAAGGGACCCCAGTGACCATTTCATAACTAGAAAAGAATTACCTTCCCCCCCCGCCGCCCCTGACAAGTGATCATCCAACCTTTGTTGAAGACCTATTATTGGGGGTGGGGGGATAGGGAGGCATCTGAAGCTTACTCTTTGCATTATGGGAAAACCCTTAATGTTAGGAAGCTTTTCATGGTATCTAGCCTAAATCTGCCTCCTCACCACTTTTACCCACTCTTGCTTCTGCCCTTTGGGACCAAGCAAAAAAAAAAAAGATTAAGCCCTCTTTCATGACAGACCTTCAAATATCTAAAAATAAGAGTCATATTCCCTTTATATTCTCTTCTCCAAGTTAAACACCCCAATTTCCTTCAACCAGTCCTGAGAGGGCTTGATCTCAAGGCCTTTCATCATCCCTCTACACTCTACAGCTTAGCAACGACCTTAAATGTGGCAGGCAGAACTGAAAACAATCCTGATGTAGTTTGACTTGGGCAGAATACAATGAGATTATCTCCTCTTCAAACCTGAGTGCTATTTCTCTCAATGTCACCTAAGATCAAATTCCAGGACTACCTCTTTCAAAAAGCTTTCTTGTAGATAATTTTCTTCTTAATGGTCAAAACCACTCAGGAAAGAATAGCTCTGTCCAAATGCTGACCATTGCAAAGGTGAATTGACTCATGTAAAAGAAAGATATTTGAGGCTAGTGTCTCTATAATTATGCATCTAATAAGAGGGTTAGTATTTTTGTGTATGAATTTCTTATTAGTTGGTCATTAAAGGCCTAATTACTGGTTAGAATGGGTGAACAGAGAGGGATTTTCTGTAGATTTGATTTTGAATCTTAATTGCAATGCAGATGGAATGAGTCTGAGTGCTATTCTTGTTATGTTCCCAAATACCTATATTCTGTAAAGTTCAAACAAATATATAGGCACATTTCAGATGATTCTAAGAGACCAAAGAGCATGAGAAGTTGGGCTGGGGGGAGGATGGCTGTGCATTCACTGAGCTAGGCACAGAGCAGCTGTAACCACTGCAAGGGGAGGCAGGATTGTCCACTAAAGGAGAAGGAAAAGATAGATGGGCTTATATATGAGAGAGTGAAAAAAAGTCAATCTGGACCTTTGGGAAGTAATGAGGATGGAGTCGATGGTGAGGGCAGGGACAAGATTATATCTGTGGTTACTGGTTGGAATAGATACTACAAAGGGCTAGAAGATAAACTCTTGCTTCCAGTTTTGATAGGAGCCTGTCTGTTCTTGTTAAATCTCATCTTCCAGTATGTAGAGATCCTGAAAATAGCCTGACAAGTAGATATTAAATAAAGGATGTGGGGGCAAATAAGGGACTCAAAGAAGTTGTGAATCTTAGAAGTTTGGGTGAGAGATAATAATGTTATTAAAGTAAATAAATAATAAAATATAGTAAAAAAAAATAAAATATTAAAATAAAGTAATAACAGTAATAAAGGAAACTGAACTAGACAATAGCTATTGTTGGTATTCTCTTGTCTTTGTCTTCTGGAGCTTTCTCAGGTTCTTTCTCCCTCCCTTGACTTTATCAAGGGAAAAAAAAAGCTGAGTAAGTTAATTCATAATGACATGTAAATGACTAGTGGAGCCCAATGTGTTAGCATGATGCATGGGACATAAATAAGGTAGGGATTGCACTAGTGATTTCAGTGGTAAAGGGAACTCCCAAGTGAAGAAACTTCTTCTACCATTGCAGGTCAACATCCTCCCTGTAACCTACAGCCTTAGAGAGTCCTAGAGCATTGAGGATTAATGTGATTCACATAGGGTCACCTAGCTGGTATCTCCCAGAGGCAGACCTCAAAGCAAGGATTTGAAAGTCACCTCTCTACTCATGATGTCACACTTCCTGGCACACAGTAGGTTTTTAACAAATGCTTATTGATTGTTTAGAATGAAAATGTCTGGGGTCAATTGGTTCATTTTCTCTAGTCATATATATCCATATCTTTTTTTTTTGTATGAAAGGTTCACTTTTAGAATACCAAAGGTTAATTGAGGAAGGGGAAGGGAGGGAAGAAAAAGGAATAAGTATTTATATAGTGCCTACTATGTGCCAGTCACTACACACTTTACAAATATTATGTTAGTTGATCCTCACAGTAACCCTGGGAGGTAGGTACCATTATAACCTCCATTTTACAGTTGAGGAAATTAAGCCAAAAAGCAGTTAATTGACTTATCAGGGCTGCACAACTAGTAAATGTCTAAGATCATATTTGAGCTCAGGTCTTTCTGATTCCAGGTCTAGTGTTCAATTCACTATACCACTTGACTGTCTTACATTGAAAGATTACAGATAGTCTAAGAACTTTGCACTACTTATCTCCATTAATAAGCATTTATTAAATCTATACTGTATGCAAGACACTGGGGAGCCCAAAGGCAAAAATAAAGTAGCCCCTGCTCTCATAGAGTTTATGTCCTCAATGTAGCTTACATTTATTGAGCATTTCAGCTATGCAAAGCTCTTCACACATATAATCTTTTTCTTTTCATTTTACTTCCTTCCTTTGTTATTCTTCCTCCCTTTTTTCCTCCTTGCTTTTTCTTCTTTCCTTTCTTTCTTCTTTCCTTCTTTTTCCTTCTTTCCTTCCTCCTTCCTTTCTTTCTTCCCTCTCTCCTTAATTCCCTCACTCCATCCCTTCCTTTTATTCTTTCCCTACCTCCTTTTCTTTTTCAGTGGAAGAGGAAAGTAGGAGGGAAAGAAAGAATAACTATTGTTAATTGGAAATAAATTTTCATTTTAAAAATCCCACTCTTATAATCTATAATTTCAGGAGATTTATGCTTATAATCTATAATATCAGGTATACCTGATTTCCAAGCTTGCTTTAGACACATTAGCAGCATGATTCTGAGCAAGTCACTTAAGCTCTCTCAGTCTCAAGTTTCCTCATTTAAAAGATGCCAGTGCAGGACTAAATGCCCTTTAAGTCTCTTCTGGTTCCAAATCTCTGATCCTATACTTCTATCATCTTCAACATTTGTTTAACAACTGCTCCTCGAACAAGACTCTCCCCCAATTCCAGACATTTTCACCAGTTGTTCCCCATGCATGGAACTCTCTTCCTCTACTTCTCTGCCTCCTTCCTTCATTCCAATCCCAGATAAAATCCTGCCCCCTGCATGAAGCCTTCCCTGATCCCCTTAATACTAGTGTCTCCCCATTGCTGATTATCTCTGTTAGCCCATCTCAGTCTTGTTTGTACATAGTTGTTTGCATTCTGTCTTCTTGGTTAGACTGCAAACCCTTGTGTCTGCTTTTATTTTTAGAGAGGCATCTAGGTGGCACAGAGAATTGAGCTGTTGGCCTCAAGTCAGGAAGTCCCGAATTCAAATCCAGCCTCAAATACTTATTAGTTCTGTGACCCTACACAATTCACGTAATATTCCTCTGTTTCCTCCTCTCTAAAGTGGGATAAATAATAACACTTACCTACTAGTTCTAGTGGCTGGTACCTAGTAGGTGCTGTGCTTCATAAATACTTTTTTTTGCTTTTTTCCTTCCTTTTTATCTTTAGTATTTAGCACATAGTTCCTGTCACACAGTAGGTACTTAATAAATACTTATTGACCGACTATGGTCCTTGTTTATCTCTAAACTTTGAAAGTGATGAGCAAAATTGAACAAAATATGAATGGAGAAATTTGCTCCCTAATACATTATGGTTCACCTTCTTTCCTTTTGAACTTAGCATGGTTATCTTTACTTGAAGGAATTAGTCTCCGTAAGAGACAACAAATTAATCCTATCACAATGAACTACTCCCAAACTTGTTTCCATATGCTGTTTCTTTCAGGGCTGTAGGTCTTGATTGAGACCCTTCTTTTTATTCTTCTCTCCCCTCAATTGCCCTATCCCTCCTAAGTAAGGAAATGATTGTCTTTCATCTGCCATTTGGGTCTCCAGTGTTCTTATCTGCCATCTTATTCCCTAAAGTTTTGTATTCCTACTCTTTTCTCTCGGTCATTGCTTTATTTGTTTTTGTGGTAGTTGTTATTGTGCTTGAAATAATTTTGACTCACCTTCAATTTTTTCTTTCTGCTGAAAGGAGAGCAAAATTTAGGATATTGTCTTTCTTTTTCACCCCAGCATTTTAAATTTTATTTACATCTTCATCATCCAACAACTTTTTAGATGAGAATGTCCATTACAATATTTACACCTGGAAGGAACCTTGGGGGTTTCCTGTTCTAACCTCTTCATTTTACAGATGAAGAAACTGAGACCCAGATAGGTTTGGTGATTTGTTAAAGGTCATCTAGACAGGGTTCAAACCCAGGTACTCTGATTTGCAATCTCTCTCTTTCCCTCCTCTGCATCCCATTGCCTTGACAGCATAAGGAGTAACATAATTCACCAAGCATCCCTTTTCTGTAGATTATGCCAAATGGTAAAGCACAAAAGAGCAATGACTCTTGAATTAGAGAGCTTAGGTTCAAACCCTACCTCTGCCAGTTTCAACATTCTTATGACCTTGAAAAAATCCTCTTTGCCTTCAATGTCTTTGTCTCTGAAATGAGAGTGTTGAACCAGATGGACTCTGAGGTCCCTTTCAACTTGAAATCTAATATCCTAAAATCAACTTCTTACCTTCCTGGAAATAGGACTTTCATTTGTCAAATAAGTTATGTCCAAATTAAGCAACATAATGAGAACCAAGGTTTATTAAGTAATCACAATTTTAGGAAAAGACTCAAGAATAAAGACATACTTTGAGATTGACAGACACCTCTAGATTCTTTCCATGCCAACACTGTCATGCTCATGTACAGCCAGTCGGTCAAGTATTTATTAAGTAATTTCTATGCTCATCATGTTTTTAGGATTATGTAATTCATTGTTTTTTTTAAAATATTTTTTATTTGTTTTCTTCTTTACATCATTCATTTTCATGACATTTTTGAATTACAATTTTTCTCCCCATCTTTCCCCTGACCCAACCCTAAAACAGCAATCCCACTATAAAGTCCCTCCCCTGCTCTGCTCTCTTACTTTCTGGTAGGGCAGGGAGGGTCTCCCTATCCTGGACCCTGTATATCTTAATTCCTAGTTGCAGGTCTTGCAGACCTTTAAATTCTAGATTCTTTCAATTCC
>JAQQSW010012546.1:0-12502 GCA_028646575.1 Pseudocheirus occidentalis
TTATTCAAAATGTTGTAACTCAGGTTGACCACCTACCTTATTCATTAGAATAGGCTCCACATTTCTTTTTTTTTTTTTTGCTTTTTTTTTTTTAGAGGGCAGTTGGGGTTAAGTGACCCCAAGGTCACATGGCTAGTTTTTGTGTTAAGTGTCTGAGGCCGCATTTGAACTCAGGTACTCCTGACTCCAGGGCCGGTGCTCTATTCACTGCGCCACCTAGCCGCCCCTAGGCTCCACATTTCTTTCAGTGGTTTCCAAAAATCAAATTTCTCTTCAAAGGACAAAGATTTACCAACATTGATGTTACTGTAAGTTTCCCAAAAGAGAAGTTCCAAAAGTGTAAAGGCAACGATAACACCAATAGAATTAACTGTGTAGTTTCCCGAGATGACGACTTCAAAGAGAACAATGTCATTTGGATAAATGGGTCCTAATATTTTTGTAAATATTATTTAAAATTTTTTTAAGTTCAACCTTGCTTTTTAGCCTTACTTTATACATGGAAGAGGGACTAGGCCTAAGATTTCATTGGTATAGGGAACTCCCAGGTGAGAAAATTCCCTCTGCAAGGCAGGTTGGCAGCTTCTCTACATCTCAGTTCCCTGCATAGAGAACCAAGAGTTTACGTGATTTGGCTACAGTCAGTGTGTGACTGGGAAAGGACCTGAACATAGGATTTCTTGATCTCAAGGTCATTTTATACCATGTTGCTTCTTATCTATGGGATACGTGCATTTATACATAGGGGTGTAGGTGTATATGGATAGCATGCCAGTCCTTGAGTCAGGGGGACCTGAGTTCAAATCTGTTCTCAGACTTTACCACCTGGGTGACCTTGGGAGAGTCACTTAACCCAGTTTGCCTCAGTTTCCTCGTTCATAAAATGAGTTAGAGAAGGAAATGGCCAACCAATCCAGTATCTTTGCCAAGAAACTTCAAATGAGGCCACAAAGAGTCAAACATGACTGAAATGACTGAGCAACGTGTTAGGTAGGTGAATAGCATGATGTACATATGTGAATACTCATGTGTGTATGTACATATGCATGTACATATACATAATTTGTAACATGGGCATCTAGGTCCCAGGCCTGGAGTCAGGAAGACTCATCTTCCCGAGTTCAAATCTGGCCTCAGATACTTGGTAGCTGTGTAACCCTGGGCAAGTCACTTTAGTCTATTTGCCTCAGTTTCCTCACCTGTAAAATGAGCTGCAGAAGGAAATGGCAAACCATTCTAGTATCTTTGCCAACGAAACCCTAAAATGGGTCATGAGGAATGGGAAGTGGCTGAACAATAATTTGTACCATATCTATTTTTCCTAGTTATGTGCATATGACATATATTCCTCTCTTCCATTATAGAACAGGTTTCAACACATCCTAAGGAACCATTCCTATCCCTCTCAGTTACTAACACTTTCTCTTTTTTTGAAATTATTGAGAATAAATTTTGTATTTGCTTCTCTGTCTCCATGTTGTTTTGCCTCTGTAGAATGCAAACTGCTTTAAGGCAGAGACTATTTTGTATCCCCAATGTCTTGTGCATTGTTAAATTCAATTGAATTGATTATGACATGCACATAAGTATATGCAAATCTGTTGAGTACAGTGTAGTGTCTGACAAGGATCCCCAAAGGATGGATTTTTGCAAGTCCTCATGACAAGCAGATAAACAGACAAGTTATGGTGCCATGCATTCAGTAGGCACCTGGTAAATATTGGCTACTGACAATACACAGAAACACCCACACTTGAGATTATTTTCTTAGAAATCTCAAGGTACAGCGAGGTACAGCATGACACCATTGTTCAGTTAGTGAATGACCAGGCAGACATTGAGGAACATTCAGATTTCACCAGGTTACACCAAATATTGACCCAAGAGATACTGCTCCAGTCATCAAGATGCCTGGTTATTAGTCCTAACCTCTCCTTCATCTGCAGTTTTCAGAGTCCAGGTCTAAGGACATGGGGAAATTCCTGTGTCAGGGATGAGGCAGGGCAAGATCTCCTCATAATGATAACAGGACATTGGATTTCTAACTTTTTAAGCTGATGAGACGCCATGATTTAATGCTATAAGCCTCCTTCCCATTTATTAACCAGCCCCTTCCCCTTACAATTCCTCTGCTTCCGGATATGTCTTGACCTTCAAGATTTCTTTCTCTGCTCTTCTCTGGTGTCCAAAATAACTGAGGAGATTCCTTTTTAGGTGCAAATTTGACTTGATGGCCATTAAAGTCCCTTCCAGCTCTGAAATTCTATGATTCTATGACCTTTGTGCAAAAGACATTTTTTAATTAATCTAATTCTAGTCCTTGTTTAAGAGATAACCTTTACTAATTCAGAAAGCCTTCCCTGATTGCCAGTTAGAACTAATCAATCAATGAGCATTTTTAAAATGCCTACCAGGAACCAGGTCCTGTAATAGATACTGAGGATGCAAAGCTAAAATTAGAACAGTCCCTGCCCATGGGGAGCTTACATTCTGAGAAGACAAGATGTGTGTATTCAGTTATATACAAAACACACGGTAATCGTGGTGGGGGGGTGGGAATGGAAGGCAGAAAGGAGATAGCATAAGCTGAAAAGGGTAGTGAGCAAAGGCTCAGAATGAGTCTTGAAGGAAACCAGTGATTCCAAGAGGCAGGAACAGGGAGCAAGTGCATCCCCTGAGGCAGCAAGTGGATAGATATGAACTCAGACCTCAGACATTCACTGGCTGTGTGACCTTCAGGAATTCATTTAACTGCTGTCTGCCCTGGTTTCCTCAAGTGTAAAAGAAGAGGGATAATAATAGGGCTACCTCCCAAGATTGTTGTAAAGAATACATGAAATAATATGTGCAAAGCACTAAGTACAGCATCTAGCATGCAGTTGGCATTTAATAAATGCTTGTTTTCTTCTTTTCCTTCCAGGCATAGACAGCAGCCAACACAAAGGCATAATGATGGGAGAGGGGGTGTCAGGTATGAAAAACACGAAGAAGGCCAGTTTGTTTAGAATATAGAGTGTATAGAGGGAAATAAGATACAATAAGCTTAGGATGATATAAAGGAACTAGACTGTCAAGAATTTGAAATGCCAAACAAAACGCTTTCTGTTTGATCTTAGAGGTAAAAGGAAGCTGCTGGAGCTTCTAAAGTAGGGTAGTGACACCATCACTTGAGGAAAATCACTCTGGCGGTCATGTGGAAGATGTATCAAGGAAGAGAAAGGCTTGGGGTAGTAGAATTATTATTAGGAGGCTATTGCAATAGTCCAGGAAATACATGCTGAGAGTTTGAACTAGGATGGGGGGGTCATGTGACTGGAGAAAGGGGGATACATTTGAGAGATTTGTTGGGGGCATAAATGAGAAGATTTGATAAATGGAGAGAGTGAAAGTGAGGAGTTGAGAATGATGCAGGAAATGATCTTTCTTCATGCTCAGAACATGATGGCATGTTCCATTCCTCCATCTGTGAAGGCTGGGACGATATCTGTTTTCACTGGATTTTTTCATCTCCCCCAGGATAGTCCCCTGAGTATTAGCAAGCACTTAACATATCAGGCAGCAGAGGGGAAGGGGGAAGGGAACAGTGCCGGTCCTAGGGGCAGAAAACCTAGACCCGCAATGATCTGGGGAAGTCACCTCCCTCATCTGAGAATTGAGGGGGTTTGGTTAGAAAGAAGGTAATCTTTAATAGCTTTTCCAGCTCTAAGTTCTACGAGCCTAAGCAATGTTTTTCAAATTTATTTCTTTTCCTTCTCCATCAAAGCTCTCTCAACTGTGGGGGAGATGACCTCGTGTTTCTGAATCTTGACTGAAACCTGGATGGTGAAAACTCAAACAGGGACAAGGAGGCAGGTAGCAAAGGAGGAAAAGGTATCCCAGGTACCAGAGAAGGTTCATTATCCCAGGGATTATAAATTTAGGGCAGGAAAGGGCCTCCAAAGCCATCTCATCTAATCCCTTCATTTCACAGATGAGCATCAGGAGGGATAGGGAGCTGGGACCTGAACCCAGTCAGAAGGATCAATCATAGGTTCATATGTCTGGAAGAGACCTCAAAGGCCACATTACTTACCTGCCAAGGTAGGTGTTCAGTTAACAGAGATACAGGGAAGGGATGAGTGACTTTTCTATGGCAAGGATAGGGAACCTGTGGCCCTCTAGGTCCTCAAGTACAGCCCTTTGACTGAATTCAAACTTCACAGAACTAATCCCCTTAACAAGGATTTGTTCTGTAAAACTTAGACTCAGTTAAAAGGCTGCACCCAAGGACCTAGAAGGCCACATGTGGACTTGAGGCATCAGGTTCCCCACCCTTGGTCTGTGGTCGCACAGGTAAAACATAGCAGAGTTGAAATTTGAACCCAGGTTCTGTGACTCCAATAATCCACCACAATTAGTTCTACTACCATGAGACAGAATTCTAAGAGTGCTGGACTCTGAGTCAAGGGAGCCAATTTCAAAACCCAGCTTTGACATTTGGTTTATATGGCCCCTCAAAAGACACAAACTCCCTGAGCTTGAGATTCTTCATCTATAAAATGGAGCTGACACCTCACTGGGCTAAGGGGAGGGAAGGGATTTACACATGTCAAGGCACTGCAGGGTTATTCTTTTAAAGTAATTTGTACTTGACTGTGAAAGTATAGCCAGCAGGCAGGACTTCCACTCCCAAAAAGGGCATGTACTTCCTCCTCAAAGTCAGGGTGGATTCCCAATGTATTTAATTACAAAATATAGTTTATGAATGCTGGTCAGTTGGGGTATAGGCAGTGACAGAAACAGAAATTTTATTTTATTTTTAATTTGTGGAATAAAATAAGCATTTCCACAACATAGTATAATAATTTAAAAGATGATCACACATGAAACTGCAAATCTATTATGTGTAACTTGCTATTCCTTTTAAATATACAACAAAGTTATTATATTAATTTCTCTTTATTTTTTCTTCCCTCCCTCCTCCTCCACCCCTCCCTAGAAATGGCCACTATTAGACACAAATACATACACATATATACATAAACATATACACATATACACAAACATATATGTGCACATATATTTATAAACCTATACATGTATACACGTGTGTATATATACACATGCATACATATACATATATTTGTAAAATTATTCTATACATCTATTTATCAGTTTTTTCTCCGGATGCAAATAGTATCTTTCTTCCTTTATCCTTTATAGTTAATTTGGGCATTTATAACATCAAAATAGCTTATTCACAGTGGCAGCTAGGTGATACAGTGAATAGAGCACCAGCCCTGAAGTCAGAAGGACCTGAGTTCAAATCCGGTCTCAGACACTTGACACTTAACTAGTTGCGTGACCTTGGGCAAGTCACTTAGCCCCAATTGCCCTGCTTTCCCCACTCCAAAAACATAACTTATTCACTCAAAGCCACTCTTGTAAACATATTGCTGTTACTATAGACAAAGTTCTCTTCATTCTGCTCGCTTTGCTCTTTATTTTGTGCACATCTTCGCCTTTCTAAGATCATTGAGCTCATGATTTCTTGTAGCACAGCTATATTCTATCACAATCATATTCCACAATTTGTCCAGAAAATAGTTTTGATTGGTCATGTCTTATTTAAGGTCTTTTTTAGCACGGCATTTGTTTGGGCTATTAGGAGGAGAGGCAAATCATCGAGTACTTGCAGCTTCCTGTCTGCTGACTAGAGGAAGTGAGGACGATTCCCTTGTGCAAGCCAAAGAGTCTCAGTCATAGAAAAGACATCAGAGGTCTGCCATAGAGTGAAAGCTTCAATCTACTCCACTGAGTGCTGAAGGCACCATGGTTTAGTAGAAAGACTGATGGAACTGGAATCTGAGAACCTGGGTTCAAATCTGACTATCACTACCCGTGTGACCTTGGTCAAGTCCTTTAAATTCTCTGCACCTCAATGTCTTCATCTATAAATTGAGAAGGTTGCATTAATTAGAATCTAAGCTTTCTTCTAGCTCCTAGACCAAATTTTCACTCAATCCTTTCCTGAAGACCTCCAGTGCCAAGGAGCTTACTAGCTTTAAGTGGCCCATTCTAATTTGTGAAAGTTTTTATTATATAGAAAACCTTCCCTGTACTGAAATGAAATATGTACTTATGGTTTCTGAGCAGCTAAGTGGCACAATGGCTAAAGTGCCAGGCCTGGAGTCAGGAAGATTCATTTTCCTGAGTTCAAATCTGGCCTCAGATACTTAGTAGCTGTCTGACTCTGGGCAAGTCACTTTATTCTGCCTCAGTTTCTTCATCTCTCAATTCAGCTGGAGAAGGAAATGGCAAACCATGGCAGTATCCTTGCCAAGAAAACCCCAAGTGGGGTCACCAAGAGTTGAGCATGACTGAAAAAACTGAAGAACAACATGGCTTCTACCCTTGATTCTAATTCTGCCTCTCAAGTAGTTCTGCCTACAGAAGTAACCCAGTCCTGATCCAACCATATCCTGAATCTATTCTGCAGAGATCTTCTAGGGCTAAAGGGCTAGTGGAGAACTGTTGAAGGTGACTTCCATTGTGAATGGCAGTCCTGATCTGAATTACAGTTATTCTTTGTTTTCTCCTCGGGGCTGGGACTTCGGTGCTTTTCCACCAAAACATTTGTCCCAACCCTCACAACCCATCCCAAATGAATAGCATTGGCTGTGCCCAGCACGAGCAACGGCTCGGACCCAGAGACCAAGACGAAGGGTAAGAGGAACTTTTCTTCCCAGACATGAGTCTGGCAATGCAGAACAGGAGACAGGAGCTCAGCGCAAGCTCCGGAGGGATTTTGTGGATGGAGAAGAGGCGACCACATTGTTACTATCTGCGATGCTCAGAACCAATCACGAAAAGAAATCTTATATCTCTGGGACCTAAAATCGGCTTCCTGCCTGCTGAACAGAATGAAAGAGGAGAACTCCATGTAGGCAGAATAGAATTGCTGGGATGGGCTGACATATGATCCAACCACGTTCCTTCTCAGCTTAGATTGCTGGCTGCAATATTTGTTTTCCCTGACTTTCTGGGGGTCCAGAGTCTCTAGCTGTCTTTCTGCAGGCTTCAGGGAAGACTGGCTTCTCCTGGAATATCCTCCAGGGTACCCCCAGCCTTGCTCTTGGCCTCCTGTTATAATCACAGCTTGCCATTTTTCTTATTCTAAACCTCTAAAATCATGGCCTACAAGCCTCCACCTGCCCACAGAGTAATTTCTCTTGGATCTTTCTAGGAAGAAAAAAATGTCAGGGGCTGGGATCAAATGAAAGGGTATGTAAGGGCTTGATTCTAGGCTTTCTACAGTCAGGTTAATTTTCAAGAGCAAATAATATACAGTGTAATTGAATCATACGTTTGCCATCTCCGCTAATCGCTGAGACTCTGGCTAGTTCCTGATCATTTGGGCTTTGTGGCATGTTCACAGAGAACAACAGCATCAGAGTTCTTCTGGAGAACTGGCCATTTTTTATAGTAAGAAACGCACTTCAGGCTTGTGGAGGCAACTGTCATCTGCCATCAATTTCCTAAATTTTCTCTGTTACCAATCTGGGCTCGCACAAAGAGCATTTAGTAAGCTGCTCCAGGGCTCCGAGTTGTGACTAAAAAGTAGGACTTTCTTTTTCTTTTTTTATCAAAACCCCCAGAACTCATATACTCATCCAAATGGATGTGGTAACACTTAGCACAGTCTCCTTGGGAGATTCTATACTTTTTTGACCAGAATACTTTCATTTCTGAAAACAGCTCTGGAAACCCTCTTAAATTCATCTCTTTAACCATTTTAATCATCACATTTTGTTTCTTGTATACTTCAGTTTGATCATCCACCGTATTTACCATACTTGACTCTAAATGACTTTTGACTATGTTCTGAATCAAAATCAACCCCCAAAGGATAAAGATTTGCCATCTCTGAAGATATGCAACATAATGAGCCAAAGACTCCAAAAGTAATTCCCGAAGAAAAATTAAAAACAAAAAGGCTTGGGATAAGTGCATAGATATCCAAAGTTATGGCACTGAAAGCAAAAGCATTCATTTGGACACATACATTCTAGCACTTTAAAGAAAATATTGGTCATTATTTTCAAGTTGCACCTCAAACTTTCTTCATGGTGTATGAGATGGTTTTAATTGTCTCCATCTGCAAAAGGGAATATGGAACAAAACTGAGCCATAACTAGTCATTTTGCCACTGGAATAAGCATCATAAAATGTACAGGGTAAGGTAGGGGACCAGGTAAAAGAGGAGCTCACCTACCTGGAGGAAATCTAATATGACAACTTCCCATTTTAACTAATCATTCTTTCTAACTCTACACTAAGGCCAATTGGTCCCGTGCCCTCTATACTTCAGTGTTCTGGACCAAGGCCCGAGTTTCTCTGCCTTTGTTACTACTATGAAACAAAGACACAAGGGGGAATCTAACCATGGCCAAAAATTCATTATCCAGCCTCAAGAAAACTCTCTGAAACCCCATGTGAAAAATGATAATAATAATTTCTCCTTTTCACCTGTTTTGTTATAATGCCAAATCACTCCAGCCAAGAAAACCCCAAATGGAGTTGAAGAGCTAGGCGCGGGTAAAACCACTAAACAAACCTACCTCAACCAAGTGCCTAACCACTGGTGTATTACCATCCTCCCTTCTCCATATTCCTAAATATCCATCATTTCTACCTCATCCCAACATCCATGTTTACGTACCACGATTTACCTACTGCCAAATAAAATTTAACCTCTCTTCTAGACAGGTACAAATGACATGGTATAAGAATTGTGTTTTATCTTAAGGATCAAAATCGATAGTGAAACAATATGTTTAGACTACAAAAACAGGGTGAAGAAATTATTCCCCATAAGGGGAGAAAGTATAATGGTGAATCCCACTTGTCTAACCCCAGAGTAGTATAACTATCAACCTTTTGTAAACTGAATCTTATTTTAAATATGCTAAGGCAGTTTATTAAATGAACCTTACACTGAACTTTTCAACATTTTGAAGAATGTTGAAAATCAACAAACATTTTGCAAAATCAGTAAGTAAACAAGCTTTTATCCAGTGCCTACTGTATGTCAGCCATTATGCTAAGTGCTGGAAATATAAAGAAATGTAAAAAAACAGTCCCCTCCCTCAAGGAGCTCACAACCTAATTGGGAATAGCAGCATGAAAAGAGCTGTGTGTGTGTGTGTGTGTGTGTGTGTGTGTGTGTGTGTGATAAGTCAGAGGTCATCTCAAAGGGAAGGCACTAACAGTAAGACAAATGGGAGATGCTTCTGGCAGAAGGTCTCTTCCTGCTATTTGAGTTTTCATATATTTGAGTTTTCAGATTTGTGATTTTCTGAAAGCAGGATATATTTGTATTGTGTTTAAGAAATATCATATGCAAGTATAGAGAAAAATAAAGTTTTCAGGGTAAAATGAAAGGTGCCGGGATGCAGGGGGTTAAAAAGTTGTAATGTAGTTTTAAGCTTTAATAACTTAAATACATGCATGTAATACTTAAGTATACTTTAATAACTTAAATAATATACTGGGAAACCCCGTAAAGATATGAGCAAACCAGGTCTCCCTACAATTCTTTCTGTCTAGGTTCAGGAAAAAAAGAGTGAGATGCCATTGAAGGACCATATGGGACCATCACCAACCTCTCCTTCCACTGCATCACTATGGCACGGAGGTGACCCAAAATTTTCAAAAACCTGTGAGAGCATAGGAAATGAAATGTCCTTCCTACCAAGTCAGAAAGACTCTGAGTGGGGTACTAGCAACAGATTGTATGTCTTATATTGAGGAATCAGTCTAGTTAAGTGTCAAGAGACTCATCAACAGGGGGATGCTCACTTTGGCATGCATGTTATTCAGGCATGGAGGGTTATGATCTGTATTGAGAGAAAAAGTAACCACACTGATAAAATCACCACATTTTAAAGTAACTAGACATAGAAGCATAGTAAATAATAGAACATGTTTGGGCTGGAAGGATGGAATAATGGTTAGAATGTTGGGTTTAGAAGCAGGAATACCAGGGTTCAAATCTGCCTCTTACTCTTAACTATCTGTGTGATCTTGGACACATCATTTAACCCCTATGTGCCTCAAGCAACAATATGGCAGATAGATAGATAGATAGATAGATAGATAGATAGATAGATAGATAGATAGATAGATAGATAGACAGACAGACGGACGGACAGATGGATGGACGGACAGAGGGATAGACAGACGGGTGGGTGGATGGATGGAAGGAAGGGCAATTGGGGTTAAATGACTTGCCCAAGATCACACAGCTAGTAAGTGTGATGATTCTCTTTAATTCCTGCAGCTACTGGTGCCTCCTTCCCATCCCACTCCCAAAATCTTATTTTATACTATTTTATACTATTTTGATATGATGCAGTTAGAGAGAAATGACAGTCAGAAAAAGATGTGACCTTTTAAGACAGACCAAGGTTCATAAAAGGTTTATTATATCCTAACTGTGTGACCCTTGGTAAGTCAGTGGGTAAATTTCATTCAATGTTCAGTGTTCTGGGCAACTCATGAAAACTATACATTGCTGAGAAAGTTCCAATGCACAGTATTATAGAGGTATTCCTCACCTGGGAGTCCTTGTATAAGAAAGAAAGAAAGAGAAAGAAAGAAAGAAAGAAAGAAAGAAAGAAAGAAAGAAAGAAAGAAAGAAAGAAAGAAAGAAAGAAAGAAAGAAAGAAAGAAAAAGAAAGAAAGAACAAAAGAAAGAAAGAAAGAAAGAGAAAGAAAGAAACAAAGAAAGAAACAAAGAAACAAAGAAACAAAGAAAGAAAGAAATCAGAGGTTTAACCCCTAACCTTATATTTTTCATTTCCCTATAAAAGTATATGTTGTCTCCCCCATGGACTATTCATTTTTGTCATTGTAGCCCCAGTGTTTAACACAGCCCCTGCTATGTGCTAGGTTGGTAATAAATGCTTGTTGGTTCATTGATCTTTATAGCTGGCAACCTTAACATTTTCCTCACTCAGAAAATTGGTTCTGTAACTCAAGACTAGTTTCTTCACGTCAGGGTCAGACCATCCCAGAGGGTAACAGGTCACTTGCTCATTATTCTTCAGGGTCCCTTGTACTTTGTGTGGTTTTAGGGGACAAAGAGCAGGGAGAGCAGAGACCAGCAGTGAAAATGAACTCTGGTCCAGTATCACCAACTGGTCCAATGTCATAAGAACTGCTCAGCAAACACAGTGGAGACCTTCAAACCCTGGCTCCGTGGATGCTTCCCTTGTACTACATAAAGCCATGTGGAGTTCTGCCCCGCAAGCTCATTCTTGAGACGTTAAACCAAGGGATGTGGCTGCCCAGGCTGTCTCCAAAGGCACATTCCTTCCCGTGACCTTGAATCCCCAAGGCCCCATCAAAAGAGTAACAGTGAACGTCGGCAGGCTCTTTACTTTGAGGTGCTCCCAAGCTGCAGAATTAGAGTCAAAATGCATTCACACAAAAGATGGTCTTTTCCCAGGAACTCAGTCCACTATGGAAAAGAACTCAGAGCTGACCTGCAACAGGACGGTTACGTGCAGAAAGGAAAGGATGGTGAAAATGAATGGCTTCCTGATGGGGGCCACTCCCACAATCAGGTCCAGGGCCCCAGGTAAAGGATGTCAGGACAGCCATCAGACATATCAGGAGAACTCAAGTGTTCATTCTGTTGTTGGGAAGTGGGGTGGAGAACTATTTTTGACTCAGAATGGCAGTTGTCACTGGGAAGCAAATCCTTCAGATTGAGAATCAGCACTCAAGGTTGCCACAGCATTATCATAAGGTAATTGTGCTGAGGACTCCATAGTAAATGACAGAGCTAGAAGCAGGAAGAGTAATTTAATACTTGGTGACCTTGGGCAAGTCACTTAGCCTCAGTTTCTGCATCTATAAAATGAGAGTTAGGGTAGATGGACTCTAAGATGCTTTCCAGCAACAGAGGGAGAAGGAAAGAGAGAGAAAATAAGGGGAGAAGGAGGAGAAGGGTGGAGGGGGAGAAGGAGAAAAGAAGAGAGAGAAGGGAGAGGGATGACAGAGAGGAGAGACAGAGACAGAGAGACAGATTAAATGAGAGACAACTAGATGGGGTGGCTGGGTGGCTCAGTGGACAGAGTGCTGGGCCTGGAGACTCATCTCAAGTTCACATCTGGCTTCAGATACTTACTAGCTGTGCAACCATGGGCAAGTCACTTCACTTGTTTGCCTCAGTTTCCTCATCTGTAAAATGAGCTGGAGAAGGAAATGGTAAATCGCTCCAGTATCATTGCCAAGAAAGCCCCAAAGGGGGTCACAAAAAGTCAGACAAGACTGAAAATGGCTGAACAACAACAGATGGCAGATAGAGAGATGGAAGGGAGAGAGAGAGATGAGGGAGGAGGAGAGAAAAGAGAGGGGAGATGAGGGAGGGGAGAGAGATGAGGGAGGGGGAGAGATGAGGGAGAAAGAGAGAGAAAGAGGAGAAAGAGAGACTTGAGAGAGAGAGAGAGAGAAA
>JAQQSW010012547.1:0-12502 GCA_028646575.1 Pseudocheirus occidentalis
GCCAAGTTACCTACCCACTAAGGTAGAAAGCAAAGACAGGTTCATTCAGCAGGTCCTCATCCAGGAAACCCTCCATGACAGTGGTGGCCCCACCAGAGCTGATGGCAGGATAGGCCAGGCCCAGGATCCCATCGAACTTGGCATACAGAAAGTTGGTGCCAGGCTCAGTCTCACTCAAGCCAAACTCCTGGTTTGTGATAGAGATGCCCTCGATCTTTGGGGGTGGGGGAGAAATCCATCAGGAAGGGTTGGCAGGGAAGAAGGTCATAGGGACAACAGCTCTGGCCCCAGGCCTACAGATGACCTTAGTCTCCCCATCTTAGTGAGGCAAGTGAGGAGAGGGTCACAACACACCCAGACTCTGTCCTGATGTAGCTCTTCTAGTGAGGAGGGTTTAGAGAAAGAAGGGAACCTTGAGATACTTGGGGCCTTTTATGCAAGGAGCCAGCATGATACATAATTCATGCACCTTAAAGTTCCTGTAGCCAGAATAAGCTCACTGCAGAAGGAAGAGGAGGAAAAACCAGGCAGGCAGAGCTTCCTCTCATGTATGGTAAGTCCCTCCACAAACTTGAAGAGAACCTTAGAGCTCAGTTTGCTGCCTCTGGCAGCTGGACCCCCACATGTCTCTGCACCCAGGGTTCCAAGTACCGTTGCTGGAGCTGTGACCCCACCACTGGATGTCCACTCATGCACTACCCTTTACCACATCCCCCCCATAACCACTCACTGTCACAGTATCGTAGCCAAAGATTCCAGTAAGACTCCCTGTTCCATACTCAATAGAGAAGGTCTGGTCACTGCTGGTGAAGGTGGAAGAGTCACTGGGGTCAAACTGGGTATGAGTGGCTGCTCAGACAAAAAAGAGGGTGTCAGTAGATGCCAATAAGTCCACATCTCATCACCCCATTTCCCACTTCTCTGCATTGTGGTGCAATGGAAAGACCATTCATGGGATCAGAAGATCTGGGTTCAAGTCTCATCTCTGCTATTCATTTGCCACATGACTCTGGGAAAGTCATATAACCTAAAACCTCAGTTTCCTCATCTGCAAAAACGTGATAATGATATCCATACTGCCTATCTTATGTACTAGATATAAGTCTGTTAGCAGATATAGCCTGATATTATGTGGCTCATTACTAGTAAGTATTACCACTGTCTCCTATGGCCCTTATATGGAATCACCTATTCACCTCCAGCCCTCAGACTAGGACGCTGAAGAGCTGACCTACTGGAGGGGAGAGGAAGGCCCCTCCGGTTGTGGGATTTAAAGAAGACTGCCACAGAGGTTTCCCTTTCATGTCTTCTTTTCTACCTGGAATTGTCACATTTTTTCTTTAACAGTTCCCCTTCTTTCCTTTTCTATTTAACCTCTAAGGTCTCCCGCAGCTCTAACTCTCAGCATCCAAATCCTGGCTATTCTTCAGGACCCAGTTCAAATGTTGATTCCCATGTGAAGTCTTCCCTGAGCACTCCTAGCCCATGGGAAGCTCTCCCTCCCCTAAAATCCTCCAGCACTTACTGTTGGTACCTTCCAATCTGACACCTAAAGATGTTCTGTCTTTAGGGGGTGTCACACCTGTGATTCTGGGGGTGTTTTCCTCTTACATTGAGGAAACTGCCTGAAGTTCACAGTCTTATAAATACAGCCCTTACCACAGTGCCTAGCACATAGTAGGCACTTCATGAATCCTAGCTCACTACTGATCCAGTCTTAAAGTGTTGCTTTGAGGCGGTAAGGACAACTTGCTTGCGGTCACATAGTCAGAAAAGAGCCAAAGCAGGATTGGAATCCAGGCTTTCCAAGACCTACACAGAAGCCTTGGGAAGTGGGAGCAGCTAAGGTTTCATCCACAATCACCTCCACTGATGGAGGGACAGCTGCTTCCACCTATTTATTTCCTCTATCCCTACTCATCTGCCACCATACCTTCAGTCACAACTTCCATTCCCTCCAAAATGGTTTTTCTTCACCTTCTATTTCTGCCCAATAACCAGATCTACAGTGACCCAAAGCCAATGTTATTCATCAAACCCAGGGCAGGTATATGTACGTCCTGTCTACCTAGGAAGATTGCAGAGTCAGGACCAAGTCTTATACTTCACTTGCATTCAAGCCCCTCCATCAGAACAAAATAGTTTTTAGCACAAAAATATGTAGTTTGGAGTGGAATAGAATGAGAGAAAATTGTTCTTTCTCAGCTCTTCTTTTGGTGTCTTATGTGACTGTGAAAAAATTGCCAGTTCATTCTGACCCTCAAGTTAACCCAATGCTCCCCTCTTGCCTCCTTTGAAACAGGTGCCATATTTTCTACAACTGACCACTTTTCTCCTCCCTTTCCTCCTCCCACCAGGGGTACTCACTGCAGGCCTCGCTCTGGCAATAGACGGAGTTCACCCACAGGTTGGAGGAGCCAGTGTCAAAGAGAACCAGGAATTTCTGGGCTGGGGTCCCAATGCTGATCTCCCCATAGTAGGACATCTAGGGAGGAAGGTTGGGTCAACACACTGCAGAGACCTGTCCTGTACCTGGCAATTAGTAATTGCTTAAGAAATGCTAATTGTCCTGGACATTGACATCATCCACTGCCCAACTAACGTCTAGCAGCATCTAGTAAGGCTTGGCTGTGGGCACAATTGAATTCTGTTCTTTAAAACAGCCTTCTTCTTCAGTCCCCAGCCACAGAGTCACAGAAACCTAGAGATGGAAGGACTTTCAGAGATAATCCAGTCCAACCTATAGCTGAGAGATGGTTTCTCTAAAATACCTGACACATGATCATCTAGTCTTGACTTGAAGAATTCCAGTAAGGGGAAACCTGATTGACTCAGGAGACTCTTTTAGATAGTTCAATGATAGGTTGAATTTTTTTAACCCGAGTTCAAGACTTTACATTTATCCCTGCCAGTTTCCTTATATTTGACTTAGCCAAGTGTTCTAGCCTGCCAAGATCTCTGTGACTCCTGATACAGTCATGCAAACTGTTCTTTAGCTAGTCTCATCTCTCTTTGTGTTACCTACCCATGCAAAAACATGTGGGAGACCATCTTGATCACCCCATTAAAATGGAAGATCCCCCAAGCAAGGACTTTGTTCCTCTCTGTGAAACTGAGAGTTTCCTGAGGGTGGAGAGCATGTCTCCTTTTTTGTTTCATCCAGAACCCTCTGCCTAGGAGATGCTCATCATAGCTGATTGGCACAATCTGAGCTGTGGATCTCAATGGCCCCAGGAGAGCAGAGAGTCAACCTTCAGCCTGAAGAGAAAGAGAGAGGAGAAGCTCACTCACATCCATATAATTGTCCAGGGGCTCATTGGCAGTAGCAAACTGGTTGAAGTACTTGCTGGCAGGGTTCTGTTTGTGGTTCTTCAAGAAGTCATGCAGCACACCCTTCTCCTTCATCACCTGCTTCATGGACTTGAACCTCTTCAGAGGGACACTGGGAGTGGGAAGCAGGAGGGGCAATCAGTGCAACTGTCCCAGAACTCACCTCCTCCCTGACTCAACCAATCCCATCCACAATCCAGAAGTCAAGGGTGCACAGACCATGGTCAACAAGAACTCTATACAGGAGGCATAACTCCCTCCTATTTTGGCTATGTCTCTGCAACCTGCTCTCTTTCAGACCCAGCTTTTCAGCAATGAGGTCTTACCCTTCTCACTTCAGATACCATCTTCAAAGATAGCCTCCAGCTAGTAGTATGTTCTTTCCTTACTCAGAAGCCCCTTTATATTGACTTTGTATGCTATTGTTCAGTCGTTTCAGTCATGTTTGACTCTGTGACCCCGTTTAAGTTTTTCTTTGCAAAGAACCTGGAGTGATTTGCAATTTCCATCTCCAGCTCATTTTATGAATAAGGAATCTGAGGAAAGCATGGTAAATGACTTGTCCAGGATCACACAGCTATTAAGTGTCTGAAGCCAGGTTTGAACTCATAAAGACAGTCTTCCTGACTTCAAGCCTGACACTCTATATCCACTGCAGTGCCCCCTAGCTTCTTCTGTGTATACTTTTTCTTTTTACTTTTTTTTTTCTACTTTTTTCTCTGCATAGGTTCTATTTTCTCCCTACCTTCATACTATCCACCAGGCAGCGAGGTGACATAGTGGAAAGAGCTCAAGACCTGACTTCCTGAAGTCAGGAAAACCTGAATGCAAATCTGCCTTGAACACTAGATGTTTGGCCTTGCTTAAAGCACATCACCTCCATCTGCCTTAGTTAACTTAGCTGCAAAATGAGAATAATGAAATAACCTCTCCCCCAAGTCCATAGGTAGAGGACTCTCCTCTCATTGGTGGAGATGAATGGACTGCCCTGAGTGAGGGGGCAGGGTGGCATTGGCAAATGGTGGGAGAGCTCCAATCTTTGCCTGTCCCTTTGTAGACTCTCCAAGCAGGAGTTCCCCTTGAGGTCCTCTTTGGGACTCTTCAGGGTCAGTCCCATTTGAGACTCTTTGAGCACAGTCTTCTTTAGGACTCTTCAAGGACTGAATTGTTTTAGGTGTTTCTGGCTTCCAGCTTCAAGAGAGAAAATGGAAGAAATCAATCCCACTTCAGATTACTGAAGGAAAGGACTCTGAGAAGACATGAGAGGAGCCAGCAGTGTCTATTATGTCTCTGTTCCCAGCTTGGGGAATTTCAGGTAGTTTTATCTTAGGTTGAATCCAGGGCATTTTCTTGGCTGAGCTGAGTTATTTCACTCCAAATGGGAGAGCGTCTTCACTCTATTGCCTGGTAGATATTCTCCTATACATCCCTTCTCTGATTTCTGTACTGCTATGATTTGGATAAATGATAAATTTGGATAAATGCCATTCTCTGTGGGTGTTCATCAAAGAACTGGCTTTTGATGAGAAAGGGGTCAAGTCCTGGATGTTGAGTGTGGGGTTCCCCTTCTCCTTAAAGTGACAAAGTGATCACAAGTTAGATGGAACCCAGTTATCTGACCTACACTCAAAATAGTTAATGGAACAGATGGGAATAATTATAATCTAGACAGTGGCTTTCAGCCCCCACTCCTGACAGGAATGAAAGTCTTCCTTTGAGAAAGGTGGGAGGAGAAGAGACTAGTGATGTTTATTCTGTCTTCCTCAGAGCCACACACAATGACAGGCCCTCAAAACATGTGAGTCTATACATGGGGCTAAGCACTGGTCATTCCCTACAACAATAACATCTACCTCCCAGGGTTGTTGTGAGGATCCAAAGACTTAATATTTGTAAAGCACTTAACAAAGTGCCTAGCTCTACTTGGTACTTAATTGTCTCCTTCCACCGTATTCTTCTTCCCTCACCATCAATTGTAACTTTTTCAAAGAACTATTTTAGTCTTTACAAAAATTGTCTTGTATCTGTCTTATATCCAGCTAGTGCTTAATAAATGCCTCTTGGTTTTAATTGAGTTGTCATGACATTGTAAATTCTGGGCTGGAGAGTTGGGATGGCCAGGATGAGCCTAGGGGCATTGAGTCAGGCCTTCACTTTGGCCATTTCCCCCACGGTCCAATTGCTTTGGGCTCCCTCTTTACCTTTCCAAAGTCTTGGCTCTCCAGACTTTCTTGATGATCACACAATGACTTGCCTTTCCTAGTCCTCCTCCCTCTTCCCTAGGATCATACGATCATAGCCCTGAATCTGCTAGGGACTTCAGACGTCCTCTAGATCAACTCCCTCATTTTGCCCATCAGAAAACAACAATCCAGAGAGCTTGGGGGTCTTTTCCAAAGTCACCTGGCTTAGAAGTGACAGATGCAGGATGTGAATCCAGGTGCTCTAACTACAAAGTCAAGGCTTTTATACGTTTATGGAAATATCTCTTGAGTCTTATCTAACTCACTTTATACCTAAAGGAGAAGATAGATGGTCCAGTGGATAGACAGGAAGAACATGGAGTTAGGAAGGCCTGTGTTTATAGCCTAACTCTGATACTTACAAGACCCTAGGAAACTCACTTAACTCCTCGGTGCCTCAGTTTTCCTAATGTGTAAAAGGGGAATAATCATAGTCACACTTATTTACCAGGGTTGGTATAAGGATCCTATGAGTTAACATGTGTAAAAAGGAAACAGGGAAGTGAGGAGAGGAATAAGCATGTCTGTGGCACACACTATGCTCCAGGCACTGTGGTAAATGCTTTAAATCTATTTGTAAGCATTTTGTGACTCTTCAGGCACTATACACAGGCTAACCTTTACTACTATTATAAGGAAACCAAGGCCTAGGGAGGCTACTTGACTTTTGCATTAAATTATAAGCAGAGCCAGGATTCCAACCCAGCTATTCTGACTCCCAGTTCAGAGCTCTTCCCAGTACACTCAGCTTCCCTCTCCCTTCTCTTTCCAGTGCCTTGTTCCCTGCCGTCAGTTTTCTCCAAACACTTCCCCCCACCTCCAAACTCAAGACTTACTTGACTACTTTGCCTGCCTCTGAGAAATGGAGGCAGACAAGGGCGATGATCAGCAACTTCATCATGATTGGGTTCTTCTTGAAGCAGCTCTTGCAGCTACCACTTCCTGAGTTCTTCTCTGAGCTGAAGAGAAACACTGGGACCTCTCCTATATATACACCCAGAGTGCGGGAGCTACCCTCCTCCCTACTTACCAATGCCAGCCTCAGTAAACAGAATAATCATTTGGCATAAGTGGCAGGTCAGGAGACAACTGCATCTTGGCTTTTTATCCAAAGCATGGCAGTTTAATTGCCTATTAAGTATCCAGAGTCTCTTGGTCCCAAACAAATACAGCCCATGCTAACATGATAACCAAGTACAAATTGGATGTGCAACCCTCTCCCTTCTTCTCATGTCCAAGGCTATCGTCCCTAGCCTGGGGAAGGGTGGAAAGTGATGGAGTGAAGAGATAACTCTCTAGCTTACAGAGTAGGACTGTGCAGAGAAAAGATTTAGGAGTAGTTGCCTTGAGAAAGGAAAATAGAAACCCAATCATTTGGAAGAATTAATCCTTGAGGCTCTTTCTGTGTAGGGTAAAGTTAATCTGGGCTCAGGGAGAGACCCACTTACACAGAGGCTGAAGGAATGGCGGGATGCACAAAGGATCTGATGTGAGGCATGTCTCTGCTTCTTCTATATACCAGACACCAAAGTCAATGAGCTAGAGCCCAGGAGACAGACCTTGAGGACAACTGTTGTAATGTAGAATTATTAAAGTGGGCAGAGACAGTGACTCTAAGCTCTATGGTCAGAGGGATCATGAGTGAAAAGTCTTAGAGATCATTTAGCAAATGCATTTTCTCCAATCTCTTCCTTTACTAAAGGAAGAAATGGAAGAGCAGAGGGGTTAAATTTCTTTTGCCCTCCACCCTCTTCTCTCTCTCACTGCTCCCATTCTTCATCAGCTCATCTACAGTACCCCATTGCTTCCACTGTCATTCAGTTAAATTCAACAAGAATATGTCAGAAAAACTGCAACAGCTTACATAAACTGATGCTGAGTCAAGTGAGGAGAACCTGGAGAACCTTGTTCCCAGTAAGAGCAACATGGTGTGATGATCAACAGTGATAGTCTTAGCTCTTCTCAGCAATACAATGATGCAAGACAATTCCAAAAGACTCATGACTGGAAATGCTATTCACATCCAGAGAAAGACCCATGGAGCAGGAATGCAGATCCAAGCATTCTTTTTGCTTTTTATTTCTTCTTCCTTGCACTTTTCCCCTTTTTTCTCTGAATCTTCTTTCTCAGGAATGACTAATGTGGAAAGAGATATGTTGAACATGATTCTACATGGATAACCTAAAAAAAGGAATTGTATTTGTTGCTTCAGGCACTTTACTAGTGACTAGATAGAAAGAAAAAATAATCAAGCTGTATGTACCCTCAAGAAGCTGACTTTCTTCTGGGGATGTGGTGAGGCCAGTAACAAAGATCTGTGATAGCGGTGACATGAGGCAGTCCCCACACCCCAACAAATAGTACCACTGCATAGATTCTGTAGATTACTTGCTAGGGACAAAAAAACCTCATCACCCAATGGCCAATATTCTGGGACTGACTTCTGCTCTTAGTTTGCTGGTTCTGTAACAACGAGCCCCAGGTCTATAACTGGGTCTGGATTCTCTAGTTTGATAGGATCATTCTAGAGTCTGGGCTTCCCTGGAAAACCCTTTGAGAAACCAGTCACATTCACACAATGATGGTACACTGGGAAGGAAATTTAGTGGAGCTTTTATACATACTCATTTTAATAATGACTTGCAAAATAGAATTAGGGAGATTAATCTATGGCAATATACATCTGTTTTGAGGACAAAGGTAAAAAATGTGTACCTTATCTGCATCAAAGACACAAGGAAAACCCTCTTCTAAGAAGTTATTCATGCTCTGCTAACTGAAACTTAAATTAGACCCTCTACTCTTTCTCTCCTTTCTTGGTGTTTTATCAGCTCTCAAAAGTTTCATGTTTTGGTTAATTATCAAGTCTATTTAAACAATTCCCAGATCTATAGATGCAGACCTAACCTCACTCCTGAGTCTCCATCCCACATCACTGACTCCCTATTAGATGGTGCTAAACGAATGTCCCCAAAACATCTCATGTTCAATATGACCCTAACAGACAAGAATATACTGTTTAATACAAATTTATACACTTCCTTCTCCTCTTCACCACTTTCCTCTGTCTCTTCCCACAGGCTGAAAGCTCTAGAAGATGGCAGCTCCAGAATGGTCCACAAGCAATGGACTGGTTCTGCAAAGTTACAGTCCATGACCTGGAATACGTGGTTGAAGTAGGAAACTCTGCCACAACAGGAAGGGCTGTGCAATCCAAGCAAAGTTTAAGCTAAGTGTGAGAAGGCTTTTTTTCTTCTTTTGAGGCTCAGGACAAAGGGTTTGGCCACTAGAGTAAGTGAAGGGGTTGTTACAGGATATCTGTGTTTTCATTTCCCAACTCATAAGGCCAGCCTCATCTTCCATACTCATTCAAATGACTTGGTGCTGGACAGTTCCCACCAGCATTACACTCTAATGTAATCCTGAGCTAAGTTTAGCAATCAGGTGTGATAGAGGAGCAGACAAAACAGGATGACTGTAAAGTACTGATCCTTCCTGGGATCCTGGATCCTTCCTTCTACTTTGGGGAGCATTGCAGGAGGTTATTGCATACTGATTGTCTTTGTATCAGGGTCAGATCACTTGGAATTAATTTTCCATTGCAAGACCTCAAGAAAATCTCTTAATGCCTCTCAGCCTCAGTTCTCCCTGTTGTTAAAGGGGAATAATAATAATTCCTTAGGTGGTCACTTAACATTTCTGAGCCTCAAAATGGGGATAAAAATGTTTTCATTTCCTCTCTCAAAGGTTTGTTTTCAATCCAAAAGATGACATGCAAATAAACTGTTCTGTAAATGGAAAATGAAGAATATGTTTTTAAGAGAGACTCATCATGGTGGAAAAATACTAGGGAATAAGAGGGCAATTTCCAGCTCTGAGCATTCTAGGCACATGCAAAAAATTCCATGGCTTGTCATTGGCCCTGCAACTGCATTTTAAGGACCCCTGGGTGTCTGTCCTGTAGCTGAACTCTTCTATAAGTGTTGATACCCCTAATTAAACTTAGAGTTCTTTGAGAACAAGAATTATCTGCACTTTTTATTGACATTCTCAGCACAATATTTGGCACACAGTAAGTACTTACAAAATATTTTTCCATTCAACTCCATCCCATGACCAAGGTTTGGTTTTGCCTTTCTTGATATGCCCTGAGCTTAATATAGTACCTAGAATCTGGTAGACGGTTAACAAATGCTTTCTGATTTGTTTGATCTTTCCTTGTTTAAAATGCATTTTACTGATACCACTTGTCTTTACATCATAGTCTTTTCTGATGGAAAGAAATCCTCCTCTTTTTTCTAGATGTAGCCAGTCCTTCTGACAAAGAAAATGAAGCAAAAGCACCCAATGCATGGAAAACCACTGACAGCACAGACCACATTCTGCCCCTCTGATGTGAGGAGGTAGTGCTAGTTGCCTGTCTCCTCATTGAACTTTGCACAATGCCTAGAAACCAGTAGACATGGAATAGATACTTGTTAACTGGAGTCTCCTTGAGTTCTCTGAGATCTTCATTTTTTTTTCTGTTTTCAGTATGGTTTCTTTTTGGTCATGCTTTCATTTGCATTGCTGTAATCACTTTGTAGATTCATCTTTGGGTTCTGTTTATTTCACTGTACAATGTCACATGAATCTTTACTCTTTTATAAATAGCTACCATTCATTATCTGTTAATGGGCAATAATATTCCATCACATTCATATACAGAAGTTTTTTTTTAAGGCATTCTCCAACTTGATGGGGATCTAACTTTATTTCCAATTCCTAACTTCCACAAATTGTACTGCTATGAATATTTTAGTATTTACAGGGGACTATTATTTCTGTCTTTGACACTGGGATATATGTCTACAGGTGGGATGGCTAGGTCAAAGGGTATGGAAACTCTATCATTATTCTTACATAAGTCCATACTGAATGCATAAGTCCATACTGAATGAATAAGTCCATACTGAATAAGTCCATCTCCAGAATGTTTGGACCTATTCATAAATCTACCAACTGTGAATCATTATACCTGTCTTCCCACAGTATATCCAGTATTGATTATTCCACTTTCATCACTTTTCACATTTGTTAGAGAGTACTGTGAAACCTCATGGTCTTTTTAATTTGCATTTCTATCACTTTAGGTGATTTGGAGTACCTAGAAAGCTCTTTGTAAAATTCGTTCCTAGTTTGAGCCTGCAAAATAAATATTTTATCTTCTCTTCTGAAGTCACAAATACATACGTATGGTGAAGATGCTGCGTATCTTCTGATACATTAAGAAGTGTCATATGAAAGAGGGATCAGATTTTTTCTGTCTGCTCTGGAGGGTATTCCTGGCATTCGTAGCAGAAGCAAGAGCCTAGAAGTACAAGTTGTGAGGAGGTAAATTTTGATTTTAAGGCAGAGTTTCCTAATATTGGAGCTATAAGAACAGAATCAACATGCAGTAGGGAATGGGGTGTGTTGCCTTGGGCTTCAGGAGGTACTGAGTTTACTGTCATTGGGAGTCATCTGGCAGGCACTTGATAACCACTTTGGAGAATTGTTGTTGAAGAGATTACTACTTTGGGTATGGGGTTGGACCAGATAGCCTTTGACGTCCCTTCCAACTGTAGTAATGTTTCAATGAAAAGATTCAAGATATACCTCTACAAACATGGTAGCAACTGGTTCCAGGGAAAGCAGAGAAAGAAGAGATTGCCAAAAGCTGTCTGGGTATCAGCAGCCTTTATCTCCATCACAGAAACTACCAGCATGGCCACATGGGTAGGTCCAAGTAGAATGAAGTGTGGGGTCTTTTTTGTTTCATGGAATTAGGTGACTGGTTCCTTAAACTGACAGTCACAGACACACAGAATGGTTAGAGCAAACACCTTTGGCCACTTTGGAAGATAAGAAGGACTTCTGTTGACTTGATTTTATTTTTGAATCTCCATTGTTCAGTCAGAGAAGGATGGAGATCCTTCGGGAAAAGTGATCACTATGACCACTCAAGGAGAATAAAAACTCAGTTCAAATTTGAATTATAGGTGATGGAGACACTTAAAAAAAAGAAACCATATTTGTGAAAACAAAATCTAATCAGTAATGAATTTTGGAAGAGTTATGTAGTGGGCAGAGCCAAGTTGGCAGCATAGAAGCAGCAAAGTTTTGCAGCTCCCACACAGCCACCTTAAATACGCATAAAATAAGACTCTAAACAAATTTTAGGGCTCCAAAACTCTCAAAAATACAGAAAACATCTCTTATTGAAGGTAGCTCGGCATGCGGGGCTCATCACAGCAGGCTGGGAGCTGTGTCTGGCCCAGCCAAAACCCTGGCAGGCCCCAGTGCAGTAAGGTGGAGTCACAGCTCGAGTCTACAAGAGAGCAGATCCATGGTACTGGAGGCACAGTTTCCACATTTATCAGGCCAGAAGAAATAAGGCTAAGAGAAAGGTCAGTGGAATTGGCTAAATTTGGGGGAGAAATGCGGTCCGGCCAAACTGCTCCCAGGGCAAGGAAGCAGCGGGATGTCGCTGTGGCAGCAGGAACTGCTGGAAACAGCAAATGCCTCCACTGGGCTGCTTTGGAGCTCCTGGACTGCAGACAGTAGTGGGCCTGACGCGAACTATCACGGCCAACGACTCTTACATTGAGTGGCCTGGATCTGGATTTTGATCTTGAGTGGTGGTCCTGGGTGCCCTTTCAGTGAGCCAAAGCTGCTAGGGGCTGCAGCACCCCCCTAACTGCTCAGGCAGCTGTGAAAACCCCAGTGATTTGGGACAGAGCTTTCCCTCCTGGAAGCAGAGTTCCACAGAGCTAAAAAATCAAGCAATTAACTAACTGGCCAAAATGAGCAGAAAAAGGAAGCAAAGTAAGAACAGCGAAAAAAAAAACTCTAGAATCCTATTAAGGGGACAAAAAGGATCAAAGCATGGAATGGGAGGAAGACAGCAC
>JAQQSW010012548.1:0-12502 GCA_028646575.1 Pseudocheirus occidentalis
CAGTTCCAGGCTTCTCTGAAGTCTGCCTGCCCATCATTTCTTACAGCACTACAGACTTCCATTATATTCATGAACCACAGCTTGTTCAGCCATTCTCCAATTGATGGATATCACAATTCATTGCCACCACAGAAAGAGCAGCTATAAATATTTTTGCACGCGTGGTTCCTTTTTTCTTTTTTATGATCAATGAGGGGTATTTTTAAGATTTTTCTTTTTTAAGAACAGAAAAATCTTAAATTCTTTCACCAAGTGTCATGTCTCATTTGACGGAGAAAAAAATTTTCTACTTTCCTTCTTGAAGCTTCTTAGCATATTGTCGCCAATGGGCCCTCTCCCACAACTATAGATATGTATGGTATCACCTCTTGGTCTTTACTGCACGGGCTGAATGTAATTATTCTAAAAGGTTGAGTCATTGAGTGACCAGCCTCTGCAATCTAATGGTTGAAATATTGAACAAAAAGCAGTCCCTCCCAGGGACTATCTCAGCGAAAATTACCTCACTCCCACACTCCAGGTCCTTGTTTGTCTAAAAATCTGACTTTGTCGTATTCTACAAAATATGAAGTTAATTGAGTTCTGGATTGGGTAAAGCCAGCCATTAACAAAGAGGAATGCTAAGTAGGTCTTTTTGGAAAAGGAAATAGTAACAAAGGGATCATATTTCAAAATTAAGCCAGGAAAAAGAGTTAAACTATGCAAGAAAAGGTAATGCATTACCCATCCCCTTTGACCCCAGAAGGTCACACAGAAACAAAGGTCTCAAGTTCACTTTTTGTGGTAGCAAAGAACTGGAAACAATATGGATGCCCCTGACTGAGGGAATCCTCTATGAATATAAGGAAATATTATTGTTCCATAAGCAAAGCTGAACATGAGGAACCTGGAGAAGCCTGGGGAGATGACAAGGAACTGAGGCTGGGCAAAGCAAGCAGAACTAAAAGCATGATGTGCATAATGACTGCAACAATGTAAACAGAGATCATTAAAGAAAGTCAGAATGTGAGTCCCTGAAAACCCAATACAGTCACTGGAATGAAGAAACATACACTTTATCCTCTCCGAGGATCAGAGAGAGAAGGGACTGCTTGGACAGACTGTTAGATACCAGACAGACACCATTACTGAAATGCATATGGGTTTGACCATTGGTTTTTCTTTTTCACAGAGAGGAGTTCGGGCTGGGGGGAGGGCCTGAAAGGACTATGTTGAAAAGACAAAAGACATCAATGAAATATCTATGTTCAAAAAAAAAAAAAAGGAAACAGCACATGAAGTTGTCCAGATGAAACACAGCTCCCTTCCCACCAAATGAAATAATGAAATACAAGCCAAACTAAACAGACATACCTCCCCTGCACAAGAATGTATCTGTCTTGTGAATTCCCATGGAGCAGAAATCCTTGTACAAATTCACTTTAGTTTGTGTAGTAACCAAATTATGCCTCCGATGTCTATCTGTTGAATTCGGTTTGCCATTTCTCTCACACCAGAACCCTATCCGGGGACCTTGGAGCCCACCACAGACTCCCCAAAGTCAAACTCACAGACCTCTGACTTGACCACAGCCTTCCCGACCTCCAGCTCCCAGACCACAGACTTGAACACAGAATCAAAATCCACACAAGCTGCGTATCCAAGGACACTCCCGACTACTGGTAAGAATCTCACAACAGTTTAAAACCATTACCCTCCTGTGCTCATTAGCATCAAAGAGTAGCCTCTGAGTCACCCCCAGAAGCCGGGCCCAGGCTGAAGTTGCCTGACTAAGGAGCTTTCTCTAAGGGACTCATGTAGCAAAGTCTGCCAGTAAAAGGCAAAGCCTGGAGGGGCTTCCATCCCTGTTTGTCTGGGGATTTCCTCACTATCCTTTCCTTCCAGTTCCCTCACTTCCCAAGGGCCTCTTTTTTCTCCATCTACATTCACAGGGAGTGAACATTTGTGGGCTTATGTTTGGAAGAGGGAGAAGGAGGAAACTACCATGTATTAAGTGCCCACCTCTACCGGGCACTGTGCTCAATGCTTTACTAATGTTAATTCATTTGATGCCAACGGTAACTCTCTGAATTCATTGCCCTGATACCTAGTTTGCAGTTGAGCAAACTAAGGCAAGCAGAGTTAAAGCAGACTTGCCCAGGGTCACACAGCTTCTAAGTGTCTGAGGATAGATTAGAACCCAGGGTTTCCTGACTCCAGGCCTGGTGCTCTATCCATCCATTTCACATCTAGCTGCCCTGAAGTTCAGAGGTCAGGCTTCTGATTCTGGGTCAGTAGCTGATTTGCTGTGTGACCTTGGGCATGTCACCTGATGTCTCCAAGCCATTTTTCTGAAAGTTTGGTGGAGCTTGTCCTGAGACTAGGGCAGAAGAGATATGGTTAGAAAAAGAGAATTAAAGTGACCTGTGCATGTCATCTAGTTCAATCAATGTGTTTTCCAGGAAAGGAAGTCAAGGACACACACACACACACACACACACACACACACACACACAGTGTCCCCTTGGGTCAGATCAGGGACTAGAACTCAGATCCTCCCTACTTTATTCTGGTATCATGCTTTGGGATCACTTCTGAGGACTCCCAACTACCTTCTTTCCTGAAAGTGTAGAGATAGAAAGAATTTAGATGCCATCAGATCCAAACCTCTCATTTTACAGTTGAGGACACTGAATCTGGGAGAAGTCTGGTGGCTTGTCCAGGCTCCCACAGGACCCACAGATCTGACAGGTCCCACACGTCCCACAGGCACTAAGTATCTGAGGCAGAATTCAAACTGAAGCATTCTGACACGAAGCCCTGTGCGCTATTCACTAGGCCACCAGACTCCCTTGACCCCAACTGCTTTCCTTACACTTGTTTGTACAGGGCCAAGAGGAGAGAGTTATTCACTTGCAGGGAGTTATTTTAAAGGGACGTCAAAAGTCATCTAGTGACTAGATTCTCATCCAGCCTCCTTATTGTATGGTTGAGGATAATGAGGCCTGAGCAGTTTTGATTTGACCAAAGTCACATGTCTGTATTTCTATGTTTCAAATCTAGACATTAATCTACAAGACCCTTGAATGCCACCTCACTTTCCATCCACCTCTAGGCTCCTGTAAGGCCTATATATTTCCTCATTTCTTTAGCTAACAACAGCAGAAAAAAGAAAAATCACCGATGATCCCATTGGACTTTAGCAATCAGAAAGCCTGTCAGTTAGACTCTCCTTTGGCCTGTAAAAAATATTATTTTTCAGCATAAACCCAGAGAGACATAGAGAAAAACAGACAGATGGAGACGCAAAGACAGAGAGACAGAAAGAGAGAAAAGGAGAACATTTATTTTTATTCTGTCAAAGATATGAGTTGCATGAAGCTTTACCAGTGGTTTAAATGAAATCTGCCTAGAAGAAGAGGGAAAACCAAGAGGGCCCTTCCCATTCAAAAATTCCTGGCAGGGATCAGAAAGAGAACTTGCTTGATTCTTTATTACATCCAGGCCCTGTCTACAAAATCCTGAAGCTAAATGAAAGAAGGCATTTGGGCTCCAGGGGTGACCAAGAACCACAAAAGAGGGTTCGCACAAAAGATCAGAAATGCTTGGTACATGTTGCCTTCTCTTCTGAGAGCTCATGTGGAAGATGTGGGGCCAAGATGTATATAGATGCGGGAGGATACAGTCATTGCTTTTGTGAATCTGAACCTGGGTAGCCTTGGGTGAGGTCATAGTAAGTCCTTCAACTTTTCTATTTTGTATCCTAGCTGTCAGTAAACCTTGCACAACGAAGAAGTGTAGCAGTCCCTCTGAGTGTGTAAATCTGTACAACGAGTCCTTTTGCCTGTGTCCACAAGGATATTATTATAAGGACGTCAAATGTAAACAAGGTATGTTTGTACCCCATGCTACCAGTACTTGAAAAACAAAATCTTGTTGCAAGAAGCTTGTACACATACTTATGAGCACACAAACCCGCGCGCACACACACACACACACACACACACACACACACACCCTCTGATTTTTGCCAGTGTAGTGAACTCCCTCCACCAATGAAGATTTGTTTGTAATTCATCTGTGGCCGAAATATGATCTCAGCAAGTTTTCTAGGGCATGGAGAAGCTCAGGGACTTCTGTCCATGGTCACACAACTAGAATGTGTCAGACGCAGGATCTGAACCCTGGTCTTCCTCTCTTAGTGAGGGTTTCACTCTCTCCACCATGCCCATGCTGCTGCTTCCTTGTCCTTCCTCCATTGTGGCAAAAAATAATTCATTAATTCAAGCAGTTACAGGAAAATATAAGTAGTATGCCCTGTTACTGAGTTACCAAAGAAGGGTAAGAAAAGTGTCTTCTTTGGACTGAACAGTCAGATCAAGGACCAGGACAAAATAATCATTTATTTAACTTCAGAGAATTTAGAACTCTCTGCCCCTAAATCAAAATGGCTGGATGATTATATTGCATTAATCTGCCATAATAAGCTTCTTTTTTTAACTGACTTTTAGAAGTAAGAGCCCAGTGAAGTTTCCCCTTGAAAGTAGAATAGAATATAGGTGACAGATTATTAGAAGTAGGAAATATAGAGAATTGAATTCAGGCAACTGAGGTCTGAGGAAAGGAGAAGAAATGAATTGGCCAGGGCTGCATGGTCAGTCAGTGGCAGGGCTGGTTTAGAACTCGAATCTCTTGGCTCCTAATCTAAGATACTCTCACATGGGCCTTAATCCAGCTCTCTCTTGGCCTAGTCTACAGCTTTCTGTTGAGCGAGAGTTTGGATTTCTTTTCAGTGTGTTTTACTCTATTGTGTTTGTTGTTACCTGAGTCTTCATGACCCCATTTGGGGTTTTCTTGGCAAAGAAAGCAGAGTTTTTTGCCATTTCCTCCTCCAGTTCCTTTTATAGATGAGGAAACCAAGGCAAACAGCATTCAGTGACTTGTCTAGGGTCACACAGATAGTAAGTGTCTGAGGCCAGAGTTAAACTCAGGGAGATGAGTCTTCTTGACTCCAGACCCAGCACTCTCTTTCCCGAGCCCCCTAGCTGCCCCTACATGAGAAAATGAGGCAGGTTCAAAGAGTAAATCCAGGCAAAATTCTATGAAAACTGTTGAGGAAGGAGAAATTACTTTCCCTTTTGGGGTTTGTTGGGGGGATGTGGGTGTGAAAAGTCAAAGGTGACCCTGAAACTGAACCTAAAAAAGGTAAAGGCTCCAATAGAGAGAATCATGAGCCAGAGAAACCCTTTCTAGGAATAGAACAAAGAATGAGAACAGAAGGAGGAAAGACCACCAGGAAGGACAGTTTGCCCAGAGCAGAGAATGTGAAAGGAAGGAAGTGTCAGGGAATCAGACTGGAAGTTGATTGTGGGGGGCCCTCACACGTCAGAATGTGGGATTCCTACATGTTCCCCACAGGCGATGGGGAGCCCCTTGAACATTTCTGGGTACGTTTTTGGTATGACCATTGCAGTAGAAAGGTGATTCATGGGCAGTATATAGGACATAGTATATATCCTGGGCATAGACTGTGTCCAGAAAGACTAGTTAGGGGCTATTAAAAGAGTTTAGTTCCTCTTTCACCTGACAGTTCTTCAAAGATTTGAAGAGGTCTATCACAGCCTCCCCTGGTCTTCTCTACTTGAACTTAAACACCCCTTTGGGGAAGATTAAAAACTCTTTACCTCAGTAATATATTATCCATCCATTTATTTTCAGGAAGGACATTCCCTGGGATAGTTACAATGTCATGGGACTTAACAGACCTGGATGACAAAACCTCCCTAAATTATCAGAATCTATATTTCAAAATAGTAAGATTGGTAAGTACTTAATTAATCTTCACAGTCTTAGAGATCTTCGTGTGAATTTTGCTCTTGTGATGGTAATAATAAATAATAATTCACATTTTATTTGGTCTTTGAAGGACATCGAGGCATCTAATACACATGGTCTCATGTGATCCCCATGGAAGCCCTTTGAGGCAGGTGTTATTGCTCAGATGAAGAACCTGAGGCCCAGAGAGATTTATATCTCTGCCCAGAGTCACACAGCTATTAAGTGGCTGTGACTGAACCATGGGTTTGCTTGACTTAAGTCCAGCACTTCACTCACTGCACCCTGTTGTCTTGGGGGAGACAAAGCCCAATTGAAAGAATCATTAAAAAGGGATGGAGGAATGATTAGATGATATTTTTAAAATTAAATGAGTAAATAATTTCTAAAACATCCCCCCCCCAAAGGAAACAAAAAATTATACCGCACACAATCTTTTTAAGTTCTACAAATTATCAGTTTTAATTTCTCGGCTTCATTGTCTCTCACGTTGTATGGAAATAGAATTTGAATTCATGGAAGAATTTATGTAGAGGAGCAGTTAGGTGGCACAGTGAATGGAGTCCTGGAGTCAGGAGGAGCTGAATTCAAATCTGGCCTCAGACACATAACACACAAAATAATCTAGCCATGTAACCTTTGACAAGTCACTTAAACCCTAGGACCCTCCAAAAAGTAAATAATCATAATAATACTAGTATTAATTAATGTAGAATTTGAATTCATATAATTCAATATAAGCCCAAGATGTATGTTTTTTTTCTGAATTGTGTATGGTTTCATTTTATGACGATGACTAGGCAAAGTGAGAAGAAGCATTGATTAGTGGGAAGTGTTTGACTTGGAGTTAAGAACCTTCCAAGACACGCTTCGAGCTCTTCTGCTAATGTCTTGTCATGTACTCTTTTTTTTTTTTAAGGCAATTGGGTTTACGTGACTTCCCCAGGCTCACTCAGCTAGTAAGTGTCTGAGACCTAATTTGAACTCCCTACATACTAAAGGATTGAGCCATATTGACCTCTTATTATTCCTCAAATATACCCCTCCATTTCCCATCCAATCCTTGAAATACACCTTCCATGTCTTTGCTTTTACTTTCTCCCATGTCTAGAATCCATTCCCTTTTTATCTCTACCTCTCCAACTCCCTATCTTCCTTCAAAATTCAGATCAAGTGCAGTCTTCAGTATGAGATCTTTTCTAATCTTTCCCCCTCCACACACACAATTGCTAATATCTTCCCACTTAAAATAACCTTAAATTAATTTTGTTTCTGTAGTGTACGTATGGGTTTATGTACACACACAAACAAAAAAGTGAAAGGATCCCTTCCCTCAAGGATGGTACAGAGGCGATGGGTGCATCAATACTGTATGTATACGTATTTATACATATACGGGGAGGGAGGGAGACAGAGAGAGAGAGAAAGAGACAGAGGGAGAGAGAGGGAGGGAGGGAGACAGAGACAGAGTCAAAGACAGAGAGAGACAGAGAGAGAGAGAGAGAGAGAGAGAGAGAGAGAGAGAGAGAGAGAGAGAAGAGAGAAGAGAGGAGAGAGGCAGAGACAGAGAGAGAGACAAAAAGAGAATGAGAAAGAAGAGGGGAGGGTTGAGACTGAGAGAGAGAAGAGAGGAGAGAGACAGAGATAGAGACACAGAGATAGAGTGAGACAGAGAAAGAGAGAGCAAACAGGAGAGAAACAGAGACAGACAGAGAGAGAAAAAGTGACTGAGAGGGAAGAGGAGAAAGTTGAGACAGAGAAAGAGAGAGGTTCTTTTTTTTTTTTAAATCTCCAGGGCTTATCCCTCTATATAGCGCTGAATGAATGCTTTTCAATTGAAGAAACAGAAAACAACATTCGTGAAGTCTATGAGTTGGAATTTTTCTCTTGGAAACACAACATGTAGCCTAGGAAAAATAAAAGAAAAACATACATGAGCAAGTTGTGTGTGTGTGTGTGTGTGTGTGTGTGTGCTTGCACTGATCAGGGCCACAGCGCGTAATCAGAGCAGGGTACAGTTAAAGGAAGGTTTCTTGAAGAAATTACATCTGGAAAACCAATGAGCAGAAAGGTGGCATTTTCATTGGCAGAAACAGCACAAGCTAAGGCTTAAAAAAACAGGAGTAAAGGGCATGACGCCATTTTGGTTACTGTGAAAAAGATGAAAGTGAAAGAAATTGGAACGTTAAGTCATAAACCTGACCTTGTGGTCAGGGGCAATGGCTGTGGCTTTACAGAGCAACCAACATATTATAATCCATTCTTTTCTCCTATCTCTCTCCTCCAAGTACCCAACTCCCCAGCCAAATGATGTCATACTTGTTTCTCTTAGTAAAGCCTTGTAATTTTCCCACTTCCATGCCTTTGTTCACTCTATTTCCTCTGCCTGGCATGCTTCCTGTGTGCATGTGCACCCATCTGTGTGCAAGTCTCACACACACAAACACACACACATACACAACACACTGTGTGTGCACCTCCCTCATTTCTATCCAAATCGCGTTCATCCTTTATATCCCAACTTAAATGTAAACTCCCCCATGAAATCTTTGCCAGTTGCCTTCAACAGGAAGTGATCTCTCCTTTCTCTGAACACACAGCTCATTCAGAGAGCAGAGCATTCCTTCTACTCTAATAATTAGAGTATTTTCCCAAGAACTATAACTATTTGTATACGGACACAATATTGTAATGTCTCTGAGGCCAGAATCTTGCTCTGATCCATCTTTTCCATTCAGTGTAGCACCTATTCCACCTCTGTGCACACAGAAGATGCTCAGGAAATATTTATTTCATGAATTAGTAAATAGAAGAATCAACCACAAAGAAGTATTATGCATAGAAATGCTTGACAGCTGTATACTATGCTGTGCATTTGAAACTGGAAAGATGAACTTAGTTGAATTAATCTCTTTATTTCTCATATGATATTGTTATCTGTGCAGATGATTTGAGATAAGGTTTCCATTAAAGAATCATATAAATGAGAGGATCTTGGAAATCATCTCACTCCCTCATTTTCCTGGTGAGGAAACAGGTGGAGTGACTTACCCAAGATGACATAGTGAGTAATAATTACCCCACTATGATCTGCAGGCTGGGAGCGCTGAGGTAGCCACATGTGGCTGCATGGCTGCCCAACCTCCGTTACTTCTAGCTCTGAGGTCAGGGGCCAGACCTGCTCTCCATCACACCCTCTTTCCCAGAGGTCTACACTGAATTCTCATTTCTTTTCTATGGCATTTATGGGTTGATAATTCTGCAAACCCCCACAACTGCTGGTGATCCCCTGTCCTGAAGTCCCCTGAAGCCCATGGCCAGGGCCACCATGGGGCTAAAACCATGTGTTCATGAGGGTCTGGGCTCAGCTCCCAGCACTCTGTGATGAACCCTTCCTGTCTACCTGCCAGGATGCCTTCAGCTTCAGATTTATCACTGTCTGTCACTTTGTTGGTTCTCTACCTCTAAAATTTGCTTGGAGGCATATTTTATAGGTATTTGAGGTGGTTATGGGGAGAGCTACAGAGTTTTCCTGCTTCTATGCCACCATCTTGGCTACACCCCAAAGATTTCTTTCTGAAAGACCAAGCCTTAAATCCAATTCTCTCTGGCTCTCATTAATTGGACAATTATAGGTCCCTGCCCAAGCACCACTTAATGCTTATTTTTTGGGCCCTCCTGCTCAGAGTTAATGTAAATATGTGTGTGTATGTGTATAGACACATATACATACACATATACATATGTACATATGAAATATCATTTGAGCTTTGTAGTGATCCTGTGAATTTGCTGTTATCTACATTTTACAAATGAGGAAACTGAGACCCAGACCCAGGTTAAGTTACTTGCCTTTGGTTACACAGCTCTTAGGTATCTGAAGCAGTATTTGAACCCAGGTTCTCCTGACTTCAAGTTAAGCACTCTAGTCACTAATAACAACACCACTAACAAGTATTTACCCAGCACCTACTGCATGTGCCAGACCTTGTGCTAAACACTTTATAATATTATCTCCCTTGGTCCTTACAACAACTCAGAGAGGTAAGTGCTGTTACTTATCTCCATTTAAAGTCCAGGAAATGGATATAAACTGAGGGTGAATGACTTGCACAGGGCCACACAGTTAGTAAGTGACTGAGGCCAGCTTTGAACCTGGCTTCTTCTGACTCGGAGCCCAGGGCTCTCTCCACTGCACTACCTAGTACTGAATAGAAGAGAAACAGCAGTGAAAGTGTTTTTTAAGGGAAAAGAAACTGGATCAATGTCTAGATGCCGATGAATGATGTCAAACTTGTTTCTCTTGGTACCTAAATTTCACTGTTATTTGATCATCATCATGATCAAAATTATCTTCTCTTTTCTAGTTTCACTCTGCATTTGCCAATGACACTACATTTGGACAAACAGTAATTATCAGCCTACAGTAAGTAGGGGGCTGCTTCTGTGCTGGTCTCCCCAAAAGTCTTTGCTGCCTCATTTCTCCATCATTCTTGCCACCAAACATCATTTTTAATTTTCCCTTAATGCCACTGCCTAGAAGTGGGGAATAGGAAGAGCAATGTCTTTAAAAGCTCTTTCTGAAAAAGGGGCCAACATTTGTTCTGTACATCATAAGGGGCAGATTTTCTGATTCAAGGGTTCCTTACAAAAGAAACAAAAATAGGTTTTAAATTACTGCTTCTGCTCTCTACTTCTTCCTTCAAAATCAGTCTTTTTTCTTGTTCACTTGTTTGAGTTATGTTCAACTCCTTGAGACCTAATTGGGTGTTTACTTGGTAGGGATATTGGGGTGGTGTGCCATTTTCTTTCCAGTTCATTTTGCAGATGAGGAAACTGAGGCAAATAGAATTAAGTGACTTGCCCAAGGTCACACAGCTAGTAAATGTCTGAGGTCAGATTTGAATTCAGAAGTTGAGTCTTCCTGACTTCAGTCCTGGCACTCTAACCACTGGAACACTTCAGGTCTATGGGGAAGAGCAAACATATGCTGGTAATGAAAGCCTTGAAAGTAACAATCTTTCTTTTTTTCTTTCCTTCCTTTCTTCCTTCCAATTAATAACTTGCATAGCAATTTACAAATATTATCTTATTTTGTCCATATAACAACCGTGGGAGGTAGGTGTTATTATTTTCTCCATTTTGCAGATGAGGATGGGTTAACTGACTTGCCGAGGGTCGCACAGCTAGTTGCTTCTGAGGCTGGATTTGAACTCACATCTTCCTGGCTCTAGGTCCACTGCTCTAGCCACTGTGATAGCAAAGTGCCTCCCAAGGGATCCTTGGCTAACTCTGATTCCTTTAGGAAGGCAGAAAAATCCCCTTCAGCATAAGCTGGATTATTACTTGTCTGGCTAAACTAAGGAGTTTAGTTTGATTGAATAGAACAAAGGTTCCCAAAATTATTTGACCTATTGCCCCTTTAAAAAAAAAAGTTACTTACTGGCCCCCTGGAAATCTATTTTCTTTAATGGGTTGGTTTTTTCTTTAATTTGCATATATGTATATATTTGTTTATTTATTTGTTTGTTTATTTGTGCATTTATTTATTTGTTTGTTTGTACAGTTTATGGCACATCTGAAATTTAATAAATTATTGTAAATTTGTGCTTTTTACTTGCATTGGAATTTTGATGAGACACTTTTGAGTCTTGTAACTATTGTATTGTAAACAAGTCATTACACTCACATATCCCTGCTGATACACACAGGACTTCCCCATAATGGGCCACATGCTGGCCTGCCAATGCTTGCTTGTTAAGAAGGGTAAGAGAACCTGACCACTGATCAGTAATAACTTGCATTTTATGTGTTTATGTGGAAAAATATATAATCACTACAATTTTAACTCTGTTACAAACGGATGAAAAATGTACCAATGGTTTTTCAAAATTTCCTTATTTTCTCTCCTTTCCTTATGCTTACAGCACCCCCTTATTTTTATTCAATGCCCCCAATTACACCAGAGGCTGCTTCCAACCCTCTCCCTCACCCATCATTCTGTCACCCCGCCCAACCCCCCAGAGGACAGCATTACCCAGTTTTGGAACTTTCTATCAGAAAGTTGAATTAGATTTTAGGGTTGTGGGTAGGAAGTAACTTTCCCTCAGGGTCCTCAAACATGATCTGTGATCTACTCAGTATTTATTCTTTTCACTTCTTTCCAGAACATTTGAAACATCCAGTTCTGAAATTCCCAGTGTGGGCCAAGTAAATGTAACGGTCACAAACATATTTGACAAAAATTCAGAAATAACCATGAATGAGGTAAACACAGCTGTTCAGAATACAAAAGATGAAGGATACATTTACAAAGGTAAGACTGGCATAATTTCTTCAGTTTCTCTATTTCTGGAGGGAGTAAGACAAGGCAATTAGGATTAAATGAGTTGCCCAAGGTAACACAGCTAGTGAGTGTGTCAAGTGCCTGAGGTGAGAATTGAACTCAGGTCCTCCTGACTCCAGGGCTGGGCTCCATTCACTGTGCTACTAGTTGCCCCAAGATTGGCATAATTTCATTTTAAATTTACTGAAAGATCTGCCGATTTGGAAGGCCACTTCCAAATCACATTTGTATGAGATGTGGAGATGAGTTTGTCAAAGAAAAGCCCTGAAAATTAAATCCACAAAGAATATCCAGGTTTCATTTCAGCCAGTAACCCTCCCCTTCTATTCCTTGAATCCTCTC